>JAMALN010000234.1:0-45129 GCA_023630115.1 Cutaneotrichosporon sp. PK4640
GCACGTCAAGCCGAGCTCTGGGCCAAGGCCTGGAGCACCCACGTCCCCGAGGGAGAGGACCCGACACCAGTCCTCAACGACCTGCGCGCACTGTTCGACTCCATGATCGAGCAGGTCAAGACCGAGTCCAAGCTCGACCTCCCCAAGTTCCTCGAGCAGCTCCGCGGCTTCGTCCTCCTCCGTGCCCTTCCCCCGTCCTTCGACCACACTGCCAATGCCTTCTACGCCGCCAACGACCTCGATGCCCAGTCCATCATCACCACCATCGAGTCTACGTGGCGCCGCAAGATGCAGCGTGAGGAGGACCCTGTCCAGCAGGCCCTTCTCGCCCACCAATCCAGGGCCTCCAAGCGTCCCGCTCGCCCCCTCGCACCCAACGGCAAGCCGTTCCGCGGGCCCGAGCGCACAAAGCAGTGCACCCACTGCTTCCACTTCGGCCATACTCGGCCCACCTGTCACCAACTGCTTCGTGAGCAAGCCTCGGCCAACATAGCCGAGATCCCGAGCAGCCTCTCCAACACCCTCGGGGCGCCCTCCCTGGCGCCCAGCTCCCAATTGGCCACCCTCCACAACCACGCTTCCCTGACGGCCCGACTCTCGGCCGACGTCATCGTGGACACAGGGGCCACCAACACATTCATCCGCGACAGCAACCTCCTCACCAATCTCAAGCCCCTCGCCTCGCCCATCCCTGTCGCAACAGGCAATGGCGGCTCGGTCACAGCGGTGGCCACAGGCGACCTCCAGATTGGCAAGTTCACGGTCCGCGACGTCTTCCACACGCCCAACATGTCCCACAACCTCCTCGCCACCCGCTTCGGCCCCAACTACCAGTGGACCTTCGACGAGCATGACGCCCTGCTCATCCACAAGCCCACCAAGCAAGCCATCCTCCATGCCAACCATCGCAATGGTCTCTATCACGTACGCCTCCCCACTGCTCTTGTTACAACTGTTGACTCTGTCCTCAGCTGGCATCGCAGGTTCGGGCACGTTGATCAAAAGACTATATGGCGCATGGGGAGGATGGGGAGGCTAGCGGGTACTTGGGATGCTGCTTTCAAGCGGGCAGAATGCACAGAGTGTTTGCAGGGCAAGGGCGCGCGGCTTCCTTCACGTCCGACAGACAAGAGAGCGCCGTCCAACTTCCACACCATCTACATTGACCTCTGGGGTCCAGCAACAGTGCCGACCCCCCAACGCCATCGCTACTTCCTCACCTGCTATGACGACCACTCGTATCGCCTTCGCACCTTCATGCTCCAGACCAAGGCAGCGGCCGCCCAAGTCCTCAAGCAGTACATCTCCCAGGTCCAGCGGCAGCTCGGCGTCAAGCTCAAGCGCATCGTCTCTGACCGGGGAGGCGAGTTCATGGCCGGCACTCTTCAAGACTTCCTCACGTCCGAGGGCATCCTCCACACGCCCACTCCAACTGGTACGCATGCCCAGAATGGAAAGCCAGAGCGTGCTCACCTCACACTCCTCAATGATGCCCGCACCCTCCTCCTCGCAGCAGGAGCCCCCTACTCATGGTGGGGCTACGCTGTCGACTATGCGACGTACACCCGCAACCACTCCCTCCTCGCCAACCAGAAGCGTTCCCCAGAGGACATCTGGCAGGGTCGACGTGTCCGTGTCGACCACCTTCGCCCTTTTGGAGCTCGATGCCTTGTCCGCGTCCACAAGCAGACCAGCAAGCTCCACCCTCGCTACGTGCAAGCCCGACTGATCGGCTACCAGCACGACACCTCGAACTACCGCGTCCTCCTCTCTGGCAGTGACACCATCACCTTCTCGCGCGACGTCGTCTTCCCTGAGGCAGACTCAAACTCAGTTGGAGTTTGCCCAGGCCACCCCAGCGGAGAATTTCCACCCACCGACAGTAAACTCAAACTGAGTTTGAGTTTGACCCCAGACTCAAACTCAGTTGGAGTTTCACCCTCGTTCCCGCCGACCGCCCCCTTGTCCATCCCCACTGCAACACCTACTCATGGGGAGGCTCCCGATCCAGTGGGAGCTGATCCAGTGGGAGCCAACTCAGTGGGAGCGTCCCCTGCAGCAGTCGAGGCCCTCCTTCCCGACCCCCCAGAGGACGACAACATCGACGAGGATCCCCTGTCCGACAATGAGGAGCCTGCTCAGGTCCGTGGCTGGGCATATGAGCCCGACCCACGCTTCCAGCGTGACTCAGCCCCCAGCCCAGAGCCTGAACAGGTTCCAGATGCACCTCGACGGTCCTCCCGTGTGACAGCAGGTGTGGCGCCTGAGCGCTATGCCTCTGTCGCCACCATCACGAGTGACACCCTCGTCTGTCTGGCTGCTCGCACGCAGTCCCTCCCCACGACATACCGCCAAGCCCGCGACACCCCAGACTGGCCCATGTGGGAGCTCGCCATCCAGGCCGAGCTCGACAATATGGACAAGTATGGTGTCTGGCTTCCTGTCCCTCGCGCTTCCCTCCCCGCTGGCCATCGCCCTCTCCCAACCAAGTGGGTCTTCACGCGCAAGCTCAACGGCACCACGGGTGCCCCCGACAAGTACAAGGCTCGCACAGTTGTGCGCGGGGACCGCCAGGTCCGTGGCAGGGACTATGGTGAGCTCTTCGCTGCTGTCGCACACAAAGACTCCATTCGCGTGGTCCTCTCGCTCATCAACTACCTCGACCTCGAGTGCGACCAGGTCGACATCAAGGGTGCCTTCCTCAATGGTACCATCGACCGCGAGCTCTACGTCGAGCCCCCCGAGGGTAGCGACATTCCCGCCACCCATGTCCTCAAGCTGCGCAAGTCGCTCTATGGCCTCAAGCAGTCGCCACGCCTCTTCTCACAGGCGCTCGCGACCTTCCTCAAGTCTGAGGGCCTCCAGCCCTCCACCGCCGACTCCTGCGTCTATGTGCGTCGCAGGGACGGCCACTTCCTCCTCATCGTGGTTCACGTGGATGACCAGATCATCGCGTGTAACTCCCGTGCTGTACTCGACACCTTCAAGACTCGCCTCAATGCCCGCTTTGAGTGCTCGGACTCTGGCCCTGTCGGCTTCTTCCTCGGCTTCAACATCCATCGCGACCGAGAGCAGCGTAAGCTCTACATGAGCCAGGAGCACTATCTCGAGGCCCTCCTCGAGCGTTTCAACATGTTGACCAGCACCCCCTCCAAGACCCCGCTCCCGTCTGACTTCAAGCCCATCGCAGCCACAGACGAGGAGTTTGACCAAGCCCGCCATCTCGACTACCCCTCTCTCGCTGGCGGTATCCTCTACGCCGCCACTGTTTCTCGCCCAGACCTCGCCTTCGCCGCCTCGGTCCTTTGCCGCTACATGAGCAAGTGGAGCTATTCCCACTTCCGCGCGGCCAAGCACTGTCTTCGCTACATCCGCGGCACCTCCGACCTCTGCCTCGTCTTTGACGAAGCCGCAGCCAAGCGCATCGTGCTCGGGTATGCGGATGCCGACTGGGGAGGATGCCAGGAGACTCGGCGATCCACAACCGGCTACGTCTTCAAGACCTTCGGCGGCACGACAGGGTGGAAGAGCAAGCGGCAATCCACCATGGCTCTCTCCACCACGCAGGCAGAAGTGCTCGCAGTCACAGATGCCACGCGCCAGGCTGAGTGGCTTCGACAGTTCCTCGACGACCTCGGCATGCCTGTGGATGGCGCTATCCCCATCCTCAACGACAACCGTGGCGCTGTCCTCCTCTCGAATCACCCTCACGACCATGGCACCAGCAAGCACTTCGAGATCCGCACTGGCTACCTGCGGCAGGAGACGCAGAACGACCGCATCAAGATCGAGCACGTTGGGACGACCGACAACATCGCCGACGGCCTCACCAAGAGCGTGCCCACGGCTCGGCACCTCATGCTCTCTGAGAAGCTCGGCATGTCTTCTCGGTCCTCCCCCAGCTCGACAGCAGGCACCTCAAGTCCAGGCTCCAGCAGTATCAGTGGGAGAGACGGAACAAGCTGATCCGCTGTCCCCGGTACCAAACTCAAACTGAGTTTGAGTTTGACCGCAGACTCAAACTGAGTTTGAGTTTGACCGCAGACTCAAACTGAGTTTGAGTTTGACATCCAGCTAGCTTTTCCGTAGGATTAGATCCCGCCTGCACAGGCCTCCGTGGCGCCTGCTCTTATAGCGGCGTCCCCACCTTGTAGCCTTCTTCTTTGCTCATGTCATAACTTCGTCTGTGACCACACCAAGCACATTCTCTCCTCCTCTCGTTAAGGGTCAAACGCTGCAACAGTCTTAACACACACCATGCCACCCGAGCATCGCTCAACCTCACTTGAGCGCCAGCCCGCTAAGCCGTACGACCGCCCGACCACCTCAACGGAGCAGGGCAAGACCCTCAAGGTGGACCCCGAGTGGACAGAGGGCGACTTCACTCTGGTGTCTTCCAGTGGTCGCGCGTTTCGCATCCCTAGCTACCACCTCTTCTCGGCCAGGTACGTTGGTGAAGCTGTCGGGGCGCTTGGGTTCTGTACTTACCGGCCGCAGCGCAGTCTTCCGCCAATCTCATGTGCTCGCGTCGGAATCGGAGTCGAGCAAGACCATCGAGTTCACCGACAACGACCTGGAGACGAGCGCAGTCATCCGGCTCTTCCTGGAGACGATCACCCGCTACCGCCTCCCGGGCGGCAAGCATATCGAGACCCCGCGACTTGTGGCGTTCGCCTCATTCCTAATGAAGTGGGATTGCGACGGGGTCCTACAGCTTCTGCTGCTCCAACTTCGCGCCTGGCTGCTCCAGGGAAGCAAGGAGACGAACGCGTGGGGCGTCTGGACTGTAGGAGCGGTGGCGGGGGACATCGATGTCTGCACGATTGCGCTGTCTCGCCATGATCACAAGTGGGGACGCCAGTCGACCGACGACCCAAACTACCACAAGAGCAAGGCCATCGCTTTCGATCCGACGGGGTGGGGCTTCTCTATCTGGCGAAGCGGGATCCCTCCGGAGTATCTCTGTGCTCTGTCGCGGGCCTTTGGAGACGTCGGCGCAACCGACAAGCTTGCAGGCGCCTTCAAGGCTCATTTGGAGAAGCTCATCAAGAAGTCGGAGGCGGGCGGTGGTGGGGAGGTCACATCGGGTGCAGGCGGTTCCGACCAGTCGGCGGGGTAGACAGCTCACATGGCAGACTCCTGCTGTAGATTCCAGTCGACAATGTGCCTCTCGGTCGTCGTAATAGACGTTGATGTGAATTGATCTGATGTGACTGAAGTCCAGTCAACCCACAATAGTTCCACGTAGCATTCAGTTGTACGCAGATATTCAACTGCACTCAACACATTAAACCCAACAACCCTCCCAACATATCGCCCTCACGTTCTAGTGTTCTTTCTCCTTCTTCTACAGCATTCATGGCAGTTCCCCCGATCCCCACCCCCGATGACAGGTGGACCGAGGGCGACTTTGAGATCGTCTCCAGCGACAATGTGGCCCTCCGCATACCCTCTTACTACCTCCTCGCTAACAGGTAAGCCCGATCAGATGAAGTTGTGACATGAGCAAAGAAGTAGGCTACAAGGTGGGGGCGCCGCTATAAGGGGAGGCGCCACCATCTAATCCTACGAAAACGCTGGCTGGATGCCAAACCCAAACTCAGTTGGAGTTTAGTGTTGGTGACGCCGGATCAGCTTGTTCCGTCTCAATCACAGCCTTCTCTAACCCCAGCTACATCTTCCGGGCGATGTACGAGCAGCCCTACCTCCAGGGGCTGTTTGACCTGGATCCAGACGAGGAGACCGGAGGCCGGGAGAGCATCCCCGAGGAGCGGCGGCTGCGCCTGAGCGACCCGGTGTACGAGACTGCCGTCGTTCTGCGTGACATCTTTGCGCTCATGGAATGGAATGGCGACCGCGATCAAGCAGACGCCCAACGCAGGTCCGTGGTTGAGCGCAGTCCCACCAAGCTCTCGATGCACTACGTCAACGTCGCCACCTTCATCCGCCTTTGGGATTGCCCTGGGATCAAGATGACCTACCTCTCCTACCTCCGCGACTTCCGCATGCCTGATCCGCTCAGTATCTTTCTGATTGGTGCGGAGCTCGACTGTCCCAAAACTTGCGCATTTGCGCTGGACCCGCCGCGTCCCTCCTGGGACGTCGGCGCTGATCACGACCACGGTACGGTCGACATCTTCGACTTGGCTCGGTGGCCAGACACTGCCATGGACCGGCTGCCCGCCCCCTACCGCCATGCCTTGCTCCGCATCATGGAAGACTACAACCCCGCTGGCGCTCTCTCGCGCGGCGCGATGTTCAAGGAACTTCTGGGTCCCCGGCGCCCTCCTTATGGGGAGGACTGGTCTCTGTAGGTTGTATACAGGTCGATTAAAGTGCGGAACGTCATTCGTACAAGCGCCATCCATATAACGATTGCAGAGAATGCCGACCGTCTGGGATGCAGGTGGGGCTATGTTCCGTCTTGCATCGTTGCTCTGCAGCTAAAGAGGGTGGGGTGTCCAGTCACCAATCAACAAAGCGTGGGTGGAGGGAGCATGCTGGGAGCACGGACCCCCACCTTCCTCGCGCCTTGGGGTAGTGCGGAGGCAACACGTTGCTCGCATCTCTTGTTTTGCTTTCATCCATTCTCTCATTCCCTCATCATCACCTCGTCCTCCTACTCTCCATCCTCATTCATCCACAGCCTCTCTCCCCGTCATCACCACCTCCCATCACTCACCAGCTACCCCTCACCCCAAATCATCCCGGCACCCATTACCTTCTCTCGCCTGCGTCCACTCCCCTCAGCACACCTTCCTCCATCACCCACACCCACTCTCTCCGCACCCCGCAAGACCCTAGAGCGCACACACAGCCAATACGCAACTCACCACGCGAACGCATTCCGCTCCACCATCGAGCTCGCCAGCCCACCCAACCATCCCCCGCTGAGACACCCTCCACCCCTTCTTTCGCTGCTGTCGATCCGGCGCTGCACAGAACCACCCTTCCTCGGCATGCCTGCCCAGCGCAACCAGCCCTCGCGGGGAGCCCCGCCTAAGCCCTACAGTCACCCGGGCGCGGCAACCAGAGCACCGCAGGCGACATCGGACACAGAGGACAGCGCCCCCGACGTCCACCCCGACTGGACAGAGGGCGACTTCACTCTCACCTCGTCTGACGACGTGGTTTTCCGCATCCAGAGTTTCTACCTCTATGCGGCAAGGTGCGTCCGTGCATTGAGAGACTCTGCTAACCCCCAGATCGGTCTTCCGTGATGCCGCCGACGTCGCCTCCAGCTCCCCTCGCCGAATTGAGTTCACGGATGATGACCTCGAGGCTGCAGACGTCCTCGAGGTCTTCCTCAAGCTCGTCGTAGGGCGCCCGCTCGATCCGGTTTTCGCCCAGGAGGACCCTGTTCCTCTGGTCCGTTTTCTCCTCAAGTGGGACTGCCTTGGTGTGCTCTGCGGCGTTCTCCTGCAACTACGCGAGTGGAGGCGCGAACGCAAGGCATGCGCGTTAGATGTTTGGGCGTGTGGAGCTTTGGCTCAGGACCTCGATACCTGTCTAGATGCCCTTAGGTCTTATGACAGGGTCTGGTCATCCAACGGCAAGGACAAGCCTCCCACAAACATCCACGGCAACAAGGCGGGAGTGAGTCTCTTTGACGCTGCCGGGTGGGCAGTGGACTTCTGGAGTTATGGGGTCCCTGCCGAGTACGTCTGCGCACTCAACCGCGCCTTCGGTGAAGTAGGGGCCACCAAGGAGCTTGGACAGACGTTTAAGAAGTGTCTCGAGTCGTACTCAGACGAGTAAGACGAGTAGGGGCTCGTTCATAGTGTCGATACCATGTCGTCATCAGTAGTTTCGATCATAGACCTCCATACAGCCAGACTGTGAATGTATCGTAAGAATTCATCATTAAGACCCTCCTCAGAGCTCTCCACCGCTGCCTACCTTGCGAACCCACTGAAATTCACCATGAGGGGCTCTCTGAAGTGAAAACGGGATGTGGCGCACTTGGCAGGCAAATGGTGGTTAACACCTCGTCAGACCAACCCGTCTGCCTATACCGCCGGTCGTGCGCAGCATCAAGACGAACGGACAGGAAAGTAGGCGACTGGGATCTCAAGGAGCCTTTTTGCAAAGTATGAAGGACCTCACAAGTGGTTGTGTAGCACTTTTGGCCGCCTGCACCCCCATTGCCAACTTGGCCGCTGGAAAATCCGCCCGCCCACAAGCCGTCAACGAGCAACCACTTTCAACACCATCCTCCTACATCCCCCAGACCACGCCCATGCAACTCTCCAGGCTGAGGCACACAACTTTAATCCAGCGCGCTCTCTCGAATGCAATCGCTTGGGCCGGAACGGCCCCAAAACCTCCCATCCAACTCCGGGAGCTGGTATCGGCGATTTCACCCGAACCAAAGACTTTCACGAGAGCGCGTAAGGCCAGAACGGCGTTTCGAAGCGCGATAAAGAGGCTGGGGTGGGTTAGGAGTACATAGGAGCAAGTTTTTTCCGTACCCCATATCACCGGAAACCCCAGTAATCCGGCTGGCGGTGCCACTCTGCCGAAAACTTCGTCTTTGGCTCGCGTGCTCATAGTGAGATATGTTGCTTGAGGGGTAAAACCTCGCCTGGTGACGTCTCATGTAATACGCGCCCAGTGTTGCGGTGCAATCGGCGGGAGAGTGTACGGTGGAGATGGGGAGTCGGTGGAGGTGTGGCAGAGGGTATGTTCACTTCCACAGATGCATATTTTGGTAGTGAGACGTGGTTCAACGTAAAGTTCCCCACTAGGACGGGCATGGGTGGACGAGTGGCGGCGCTCGGAGATCCACGTCCCAGTTACACTGCTCTGAGGACGACGGCAGAGATCATCCCCATAGCTCTACACTGCCATGCCGATCGCGGCTAAGATAACGAACGGAACGCCAATGATGAGGGGCACAATAGCCCTCTCAGGTACCTGAACAGACATTGTGAACCCATCAGCAGCGGACGCAACGGCATACCCGTGCCGCTGCTGCTCCACGACCCGCTCAAAGACGACATGCAGCCCGCCCGCACGCCTGTGCGCCCACGCCCGCCCCAGCGCCCACATGAGATCCCGCGGACACACCCCGAAGAAGCGCAGCGGCCAGGTGGGCGGGTCCCACACCGGCCCCGCTCCTTCGCGGCAGTCTGCAGAGGGCCACACCTGGTCCTGGCTGAGGCGCAGGATATCCACGCACAGCTGATACCTCTCTGCACGCGCGGCCACGGCGAACGCGAACACGGGGTCGCGCAGCCCTGCCCCCACGAGATCCCTGATGCGCCCCTCGAGCACCGCCATGGCCAGGCAGTCCCACTTGCGCAGGAAGGTGAAGAGGTGCAGCAGGTGCTCTGACATGCCGTGGTAGGAGTGGCCGAGGAGGTCGGTGTCATGACTCGAGTAGGCGAGAGAGAGGAAGCCGCGGAGGATGTGGGCTGTCTCGCACTCCGCGTCGGTTAGCTCCACCCTGAGCGAACCAGAGGCGAGCTGGCTCGCGTGCTGGAACACAGCGCTGGCGTAAGCATGGAAGAGGAGAGGGGGTGGGCAGGGGCTCACCTAGCGGCGTAGAGGTGGTGGGAGGGGACGAGGAAGCGGACCCTGTCCGAGGTGATTGGTTCGAAGTCGCCGCCCGTCCATGTGTCGTCGTTGACTACGTCGGAGACAGCATCCGAGACCGTGGGCTGCTTAATCACGCCGTGGGGTTGATGTTGTGCCCCGGTGTGGAGCTGGAGAGGGGACATGATCCGTCGACCAGGGTTTGAAGAGTGGCAAGCGGGTGGGGCGTTGCGGGTGGCTTGGGGGGTGATGAGGATGGATCTAGACGAGTAACTGAGGGCCAGTGGTCGTGAAAAAGTGGAAGGTGGCTGCCCAAATTGATGCCCTCTCGGCGAGTGCAAGGTGTGAGGTGTGGAGAGTGTGGTAGGATTGGAGGTTTTTGTCTGGTTCGACGATTTAACTGGGATAAGCACTGAATTGCCCCACCTCCGTTCACAAATCACTGTGTCAGCCAATCGCCACCCACTCCGTCTTGAACTACGCGGCGCGAGGGAGCCTATGATGCTGCTACAAGCGCTATCAGTATTAGTCCCTGGCCCCCTGGCCATCTCCTGTGTCCTGTCTGCACCAGCTCAGTTACGCTTGCTCATTGGCATCGCAAGCGCTTGCGGAGCGTCCTTCAGGTACTTGCGGAACCACTCGCCAATGGTTTTGGGAAGGCGACCATTGCCGGTGAGCTGGAACTGAAAGCGATGACGGTAGAACGCACGCTGCAGGGCCCAATGGTAGTCAATGGGAACGTCGACGAGATGCTGTATGCTCCAGCGCGACGGATCGAGAATGTTGTAGACGACGGCGGGGTAGGGGTCGTAGGTTGACTTTTGCGGGCCGATGGGGGAGTCGAGAGCGACGGCGGCAGTCTTGGGGCACCCGAGGATGGCGGCGACCTTGAAGCTAGTGAGAGGGCCTATGCGCCGCGTGGCGCGCGGGGCGCGGACCTCGTCGCGGATGAAGGCGAGGAAGTGGGCTCGAGTGACGACGCAGTCCCACTTGACGAGGAACTGGGCGAAGTGGGTGAGGGAGATTGTGTACTCGTTGAGGTCCGAGTCGCGCAGCTCGCCCTGGGTGACGAAGCGGAAGAAGAGGCGGAGGACCATGGCTAACTCGAACTCGGGGTCCAGGAAAGTGAAGCTGCGGTCTAGGCTGGGATCGAGGTGACGGAGGTCTCGCAGGGCCATGCTGAGGTCAGAAGAGTTTGACAGTTCTCTTACCTGTGAGCCAGAACGTAGAACGGAACGCGGAAGCGAACGCCGTCGGAGCTCACGAGCTCGACATCGCCCTCGGTCCACTGTCTGTCGTCCGTGATAAGGGTACTCAAGGAAGAGCCACTCGGACAGGGCGAGATTACCGCTTGGCCGTTGTGGGTGTGGATGTCGAGGAGACCCATTGGTGGATGTGGGAGGAGGGAAGGGTGTGGGGAAGGTGGGTGCTTGGTGTGCGGCGAGGGCGGCAAGCACGGAACAGCGGCGCTTGATCAACGGGCGGTCGACGCTCCGGTGCCGGTTCTTGAGGCAGTGGGGCACAGAGGCACGGAGTGAAGGTTCGGATCGGAAGAGAGGAGGAAGGTGATTAGGGGCGATGGGAGGTAGAAGTGTCTGTGGCTATAAAGGACTCTTGAGAGCGAGTAAAGACCGTGTTGTGTGGGTCGGACGAATTGCTACAGTGATGAGAGGCCAGTCGGGACGAGTTAATACAAGAAGAGAACGAATGCGGTGAGTGTGCGGAGAGGATGAGAGATGGAGAGATAGTGAAGTGAGATGGCGACGAGCGAGGGAAGGTGTAGCGGAGAGGCGCAGCCTTGGTTGTTTGCTTCCGGCCTTCGGCGACCGGTGTCCGGTACCGCCCGTGTGGTCAATGATGACGCGTCGCGTCGCGTGTCGGTATGTATGACACATTGCGCAGTTTCCGTGATCGGCGAGGCCTCGAGGTTGGCTCTGTACAGTTTGGCATGTCATTCACTACTCATAAACTACTGAGGCGACTTCTGTTACTCGTCGTTCTTGACCTCGCCGAGCGCGCGCTTAATCTCCTCACGGAAGAGGCGAGGAATCGCCTCCGCCTGGAGAGGACGCGTCTTGCCCTGCGGGACCGGCTCCTCCTCGTACTTGGTGAACGCGCGGAGCAGGGCAACGAAGTAGGGGGTCGGCACCTCGTCGAAGACCTCGAGCGGCCAGTGCGCGGGGTGGAGCATGCTCTTGCCGATCGTCCCAGGTGTAGCGTACTCCTTGCGGGGCTTGTCAGTCCAGTGGCAGACGGGTGCCTGGAGCGCAACGATACACGTGTCGATGCAGCCGAGGATAGCGCCGCAGGCGAAGGCCGTGAGGTGGTACGCCCAGCCGAAGTGGAGGCGGTCGCGCAAGTGGCAGAGCAGGATCTCGCGCGTCGGCTTGCAGTCGTAGAGCTTGATGAACTTGGCGAGGTTGGCGAGGGACGTGCGGTCGGTGCACGGGAGGGTACCGTCCCCCACGAGCTTGAGGAACAGGAAGAACGTCTCGGAACGGCAGAATGGATCGTCCTCGAGAGTCAGGAACTCCGCACTGGGCCACCAGGAGTGGAACTCGTCGCGGAGAACCGAGCTGAGGTTAGGGCTATTGCGGGTCGAGAGAGCTTACCTCTGGCTCAGAAGGAGGGAGATATCGACTTTGTGGGTGCGGTCGTCGGGAGTCCTGACGGGCATGAGGTTTGAAAGGGAGGGACCGAGATACCAGGGTAAGTTGGCGCCCTTGAGGGAAGCGGTCGAGGTCGCAGCGTTGCTCTTGGCTTCGGGCGAGTTCATTGCGGTGACCGGGCTCTGGAAGCTGGGAGAGGTGCTATAGATTGGAGTGGCAGCCGCCGTGCTGCGGCAGTCGTCGATGGAGCTTTCGGAGGGGGTGCTTGAAGACTGGCTCGTGATCATGAGTGAAGGGTAGGGAGGTGATGCTGGAATGGGTGGTTGGGTGAGAGGACGTAGGGATAAGAGGTGGAAGAGCAATGTTTGGTTGGGGGCGTAGTGTGAACTGATGTGGTGAAACTGCCAATCTTGGTCCCTCCACGGATCCATGTCACACTGTGCACTCCTCACCCCCCAGGACATGCAGGACAGCATGTCACCCCTTCTCCTCACACCGCACAAGCTGACACAGATTAGACCCGCAGCCTCCAGGTGGAACTGCGGGCGTGCAATCTCCGCCACAGCCTGGACTGCCACACAGATTGCTCCCGCTAATCCACCTCCCATTAGCCCCGTTCTAATGGTGGCAACATTCCGCCTCCACCGGAGATCCCCTGATCCCCGCAGATATTTTGATCCTCCACTTGCCTCCTCCACCCTCCACCCTCCTGCCATCACAACATCCCTCACCGACCATGCCCCGCCCCGCCCCGCGCGCCCCGGCCTTCGGCGGCGCCTGGAGCAGCCTCACCCCGCCTCTGACGCCGTGGATCGCCGACGTGATCGCCGCCCAGGGCTTCGACCGCATGACCCCCGTGCAGGCGGGCACCATCCCGCGCGCCGTCAAGAACCAGGACTGCGTTGTCGAGGTGAGCACCCCGTCGACCTAGCTGACCCCAGGCCGTCACAGGCTCCGGCAAGACGCTCGCCTTCGTCGTGCCCGTGCTTGAGCGCCTCGTCCGCTCCGAGCACAAGTACAAGCGCGGCGAGGTCGCCGCTGTGGTGATTGCCCCCACCCGCGAACTGGCCACCCAGATCCACGAGGTCTTCAACCTCTTCCTCGCGACGTTTACGCCCAGGGAGCCCACCCCCATCGAGGGGGAGGAGGCGCCGCCGCCCCCGCCGCCCGAGTATCCCCTCGCCTGCCTCGTGACGGGCGGCACGGCGGCGCCGTACGACACCTTCTTCGGGCAGGGCTCCAACATCCTGGTCGGGACGCCCGGGCGCCTCGCCTCCTTCCTCCTCTCGCCGCGGGGCATGGCCGCCGTCCGCGTCGGCAACCTCGACGTGCTGGTGCTCGACGAGGCCGACCGCCTCCTCAGTGCCCCGGACCACCGGCGCGACGTCGAGCGCATCATGCGCCACCTCCCCAAGCAGCGCCGGACGCACCTCTTCTCCGCGACCATGACCGACGCTGTCGAGGACCTCGTCGGCGTCGGGCTGCGCAACCCCGTCCGCATCGTCGTCAACCTCAAGGACAAGCGGACGGGCGAGAGCGCCACCGAGCGCCGCGTGCCCATGGGCCTTGCGAACACGTTCCTCGTCTGCGGGCTCGCCGACAAGACGCTCCAGCTCCTCCGCGTACTCCAGCGCGAGGCAAAGGTGCACGAGGCCGCCAAGTTTATCGTCTACTTCTCCACCGGCGCCGCCGTTGACTACTTCTACCGCGTTCGTCCAGCTAGTCCACTCTCGCGAAGCTGACCCCAGATCCTCTCCCGCCTCCCCGAGATGGAGAAGTTTACCCTCACCTCGTTGCACGGCGACCTGCCCCCGCGCGTGCGCGACGCCGCGCTCTCGGGCTTCAACGCCCACGCGTCCTCCCACCTCGCGCCCGCCGTCCTCCTCTGCACGGACGTGGCGGCGCGCGGCGTCGACTTCCCCGACATCGACGCCGTGATCCAGTACGACGCCCCCACGGACCCCAAGACCTTCTCGCACCGCGTGGGCCGCACCGCGCGCGCGGGGCGGGCGGGGCGCGCCGTCATCCTCCTGACGCGCGGGAGGGAGGAGCAGTACGTCGACTTCCTCTCTGTGCGCAAGATCCCGCTCGCGCCGCACCCCAACCTCGGCGCCGACCTCGAGGCGGGGGAGGCGCCGCTCCCCGCCGACCCGGACTCGCTCGAGCTGCTCGAGCGCTTGCGGGCCGTCATCCTCACCGACCGCGACCTCGCGGACCGCGGGGCCAAGGCCCTCGTCTCTTCCACGCAAGCGTACAGCAAGCACGAGGCGAGCTTCATCTTCCGCCCCAAGGACATCGACTACGCCGCGCTGGGGACGGCCTTCGGGCTGCTCAGGCTGCCCCTGATGCCCGAGGTGCGGGACTGGCGGCGGCGGTGCGAGAAGGCGGAGAAGAAGCGCGCCGAGGCCAAGGAGAAGGCGGCCGCTGGGGAGAAGCCGGAGCCGAAGGAGGGGGAAGAGGTGGTGGAGGAGGAAGAGGAGGTGCCGCAGCTGGTGTGGACCGACGCCGATGTCGAGTGGGACGCGCTCGCGTACGCCGACAAGAAGCGCGAGGCGCAGCGCCAGGCCGCGCTCGTCGAGAAGGCCGCGAAGCGCGCCTCGGGAGAGCTGGACGCCGAGCGCGAGCGCGAGCGCAAGAAGCGCAAGGTGCGCGCCGAGGTCAACTCGGCGTGGAGCGGGAAGAAGGACCAGCGGGCACGCAAGGAGGAGCGGCGGGAGAAGAAGGACAGGAAGGCCGAGGCGGCGTGGGCGCGCCGCATTGCTGAGGGGCTCGTGGAGGAGGATGCGCCTGCGCCCGAGAAGAAGGCCGGGAAGAGGAAGGTGGTCAAGGAGGACAGCGAGGAGGAGGACTTTGCGGACGAGTACCGCGCGCTCAAGAAGGAGGTGAAGAGCACGCGGGGGCGGGTGGAGAAGAAGGAGGCGGCGGGCATGTTCGACGATCTGGATTAGGAGGACTAGAAACTATACCCTGCATCTACTGTACCACAATGTATCTAGGCCCACGGGTTGTCGTCGGGCTCCCAGCGGCCGTAGGAGGGGGCGCGGAAGGACTTGGAGGACACCGTGGAGTCGGGGGAAGGAGGGGCGGGTGCGCGCCGTGGCTCACTGCGCTGCTGCGGTAGAGGGGCCCGCGCCGGGAAGGTTGGCTCTGGTCTCTCCCACGCATCTGGCGGGGAGACGTCGGCCTCGAGCGAACGAGGGGGAGATGCGCGGCCTGATGACGGCATTGGCGAGGCGTCGCGCTCGATGAGAGGCGGGGCTGAGGCAGTGTCGCGCGGCGGGATGTCCGTGGGCGGCGACAGTGTCTCCATCTTGCTGGCGATGGTGGGCGAAGGAGCGTCCTCGTGCGGTGACTGTATCAACTTCACCGGCCTGACGTCGGGCACCTGCGCCGCCGCCGACATGCTGCGCGTCCGGGTCTCGGGCGTCTCGAGCTGCGCCTCGCTCACTAGATCGACTGCATCAGAGCGCGCGACAACCGTCTCGGGCGATGCCGGTGCCGGCACCTCATCGATCTTGGGCTGTGGCTCCGGCGTAGTGGACACTGGAGGCGGCTTCGGCTTCTGCGTCCAGCGCATCCCCACACCCTCGTCGTCGGCGTGCCATGCGCCGGGGTTCTCGTTCTCGCCGTCGAACGGCGCGTCGTCCACTTCCGCGATGATTGGCGGGGGGCGGGTACTGGCGTGCTCGCCCCACTGGCCGTACACCCCTGCACGGCCCTTGCCTTTACCCTTGCCCTTGTCGACCTGGCGGTTCTTGGTGCTCCGCCGTTGCCGTCCCGATGGGCCGGGTACTGGGGAAGCCGGTGAGGCAGCGCGCTGGCGCGCATCTGAGGACAGGCGAAGGCGCCTGCCGGCGAGGATACCGTTCTCCTCGTGCCGCCGCATTCGCCGAGCCTGCTCCCGACTGATGTCGATGTTGGGGAAGCCCGAGTAGCCCACGCGGCGAGCGCGCTCGTACATCTGCTCCTCGCCGTCGCTGATGTCGCTGAAGTTTAGGCTCGGCGCGTCACTCACGTCCGAGTCGCTGCTGTCATCTGCCCGGAACGGCATGTCACCGTTTGTCTTCGGGAGAAGCGACTGGCGCTCGCCGTCGGTGTTCGGGTCGTTGAGCCAGTACTTGGCCTTCCCGCCTCTAGAGTAGCGCAGACCAGCGCGGATGCGCTTCTGCCTTCCCTCGCCGTAGTGGAGGCCGCTGTCGGCTGCCTCGTACGCCTTGTACGACACCCCGCGCGCGCGGAACGTGTACTTGATGTCCTCCCAGACGTCCTTGACCCCGAACGCGTCGCGCGCGGCGTAGATGAAGGGAAGGCGAGCAACGTGTATGACCGAGTTGTCGATGTAGTCGCTGGCGCGGAAGGCGTATTGCTGGTGTCAGCTGTGATCGATACCGGGGAGCTCACGTGCGCGATCGCGAAGAAGGGCATCTCGATGCAGATCATAGAGTCGACGATGGCGAGGACCATGTGCTCCGGGTCGGTGTATGGCCCGACTGCTGTCAGCTCACAGTAAGTTCGTGGAGCGCACCAGACTTGATCGCGCCGGTAGACACGAGGAAGCCGACAAAAACGCCCTGCCAGAACGAGAAGAACAGGATGCCCTTGACGCAGAGGAACTTGGCTGCAGTCAGTTGACTGATAACAGCTGTGCAACTCACGAACAGGCCGGAAGGGCAGGAGGTCCTTGTTGACCGCGACCCAGAACATGGCGAGGCAGCTGAGGTCAGCGGGCTCTGCGCGGTACGCACTAGAGACTCAGACAGATGCTGATGTTGTACACGATCGTGACGTAGGTGTATCCCGAGGTGAGTGTGAACTCGCCTTCCTTCCACGTCCCGGTCCATTTGCACACGGCCGTGACAACGACGAGGAGCGGCTTGATCTGGACGTATTCTGCTGTCAGCTACCGCTCCAATCGGCGCAGATGACGCACGGAGGACGCCGCGCTTGAGGTTGAGGAGCGTCCATGGGTCGCTGGGGTCCATGGGCGCGAAGAAGAGGTTGACGGGGAAGGTGTGGGGAATGGGTGGGCGGCCGTTGAGCCGGAGCAGGAGGTCGCGCTCCCCGCCGAGGTATGTGATGAGCAGCTGGAGGAAGGTGTAGATAACGAATCCCTGGGGTTAGCTCCTAAGACTCTCATGAGCTACTTCATAGAGATCGCGGATGGCGTCGATGAAGAACGCAGCGTTGAGCGAGTACAGCGCGATGAGGGATGATAGCGCGTAGAGCGGTACCCTGGAGTTAGAAGGGCGCGGGGCGGGGAGGGGGGTGGGAAGGAGAGAAGGAGAGGGAAAGTGGGTGGAAGAGAAGGAGGAGAATGGGGACGAGCAGCTCACATGACCATGATGCGCACGACGCAGCGCTGCAGCGCCGGCATGCGGTAGTTCTTGAGCTGCAGCACGATCGACCAGATACTCAGCGCCGTCGCTGCCGTCAGCTAACGTCAACCTTCTAGCTCACCGATGAAGGTACATGCGCCGCACACGATCAACAGGGAGGAGGGGAGGTGGTCGCCGGCGCCGCCGCGCCCCGGGCCGGGGACGGAGGGGGGCTCCGTCGCCGCCGGTGCGCCGGGGAAGGAGGGGAGGGACATGTTTTGCGTTTGCGGATATCGGGCCGCCGCCGAATCACACGCGTGTGCCAGCCAGGCCAGTCCGCTCGCCGCCGTGGAAGAGTAGTAGCTCGGGCGGAGAGCTGGCGCTAGACGATGGCGAAGGATAAGAGACAGGAGGAGGAGAGAAGAGAGAAACAACGAGCCGAAGAGACGAGGCTAACACCTCCGTCATCGCCATGGCCACCCGTGCCTGGCTGTGGGGCCCGGCCAGCCCAAAAGTCAACGCAGGCACGGCCACGACGCGCCCTCTCCATCGCCAACACCATGGACGGCTCGCTCGGCGCCCTCGACCTCGCCGAGGCCAAGCACTTTGCCCTCACGCACATCGTGTACGACCCGTCCTCGCGCCTCGGCATCCCGCTCGCGCTCCTGAGCCTCTCCCCGATCTTCCTGTTCGTCGCGTACTTCGCCCTCGTCATCTTCGGGCGGCGGCTCACGCTCCTCCTCCTGGCCGCCGGCAGCGTGGGGAACGAGGTGCTCAGCCTCGCGCTGAAGCGCGTGCTGCGCGCGCCGCGGCCGTTCCCGCACCGCCCGCACGTGGGGCACGGGTACGGCATGCCGAGCAGCCACGCGCAGGCCGGCGCGTTCGTGCTCGCGTGGGGATGCATGTACGCGCTGAGCCAGGGGGCGCGGTACCCGACCCGTACGGTGTCGGCGCGCGCGCGGACGGTGCACGCCGTCCGGACGGGTATCTACGTCTTCGGGCTGGCGGCGTGGTCCCTCGCCGTCGCGTACTCCCGGTAGGTTTGGGAGAGGATGCGCTGACACCAGATACGCGCTCCACTACCACTCGAAGGCCCAGATCGCGGCGGGATACGGCGTCGGCCTCGTCGCGGGCGCCGCGTGGTACCTCCTCACGGAGCACATCCCGCGCACCGCGCCCGAGTCGGTGCCGGGCCGCATTCGGCGCACTGTCGAGTGGCTCTGGACCGGCCTCGGGGGTATTGGCGGATGGCAGCTCGGCGGCGCCGAGGGCGGGTGGCTCGAGGGGTGGATATTTGGGGTGCACGACGAGCGCAAGGCGCAGTAGAAGGACTTAGATGGATAGAGTGTGCACATACTGATGCATGCAACAGGCAAACAACGGTCTGGAATGTCTAGATGGCCAGATAGAAGAACAAGGGGTCTCGGAGGGACTATACTCAGAGTGGAATCCGAGATAACAACAATGGTGTGATGTGGGTAGTCACAGGTGATGAACGGGGCGGAGCAAGGTGCTAGACCTTCGGCGGCGAGGTGGCGTGGTCTGGCCCACCTCTGTCGTCATTCGAGGGGCCATCGTCGTCGACCGCGTCGAGGTCTCGACTGCCCTTCTTGATGACGTCTAGTTTGCGCCCCTCCATCGCTCTCGCCCCAATGTCTCTGTCGTCGTCTTCCCCGTACTCGCTGCTCGCCGGTCTCGGCACCATGCTCTTGGCTGGCGACGCCGCCTCGTCGATCACGCTCAGCTCGCGGTGCGCTGTACGCGTGCCACTCTCCGCGTCGTCCCAGGGGCTGCGCTCGCCCGAGACGTCGATCTCGGAGGTCTCAGCCTTGGCGGGCGTCGCCGAGCTAAAGCCGAACTTGACGGGCGAAGAGACTCTCGGCGACGCTGTTGCAGACGTGCTGTTCGACACGCGCGGCAGGCCCGGCAGCGGTGAGGTGGGGTTCGAGTCGATGTGGAGGCTGGTGTGAGCTCAAGAACCAAAACACCAGAGCTCAATGCAGATAACCCTCGGGCGCTTTTGCACCGTGACACTCACGGAGAAAGAACGCTGAAGATCTGGCCCTCCTCTTTCGGCGGGCCGTACGAGTCAAAGGGGTCGGGGATGGACATGACGAGGGGCTCGAGCACGGGGTCGCTCGCCTTGCCGGCGATCTTCTCGTAAAAGTCGAGCTGGGAGCGGATCACGAACGCGACCTTGCTCAGCACCGTCTCCCACGCCTCCTCCTCGGCCTCGAGCACCTCCTCGTGGTACGCCAGCTTGATGCCGTCCAGCTCGTCGACCTGGCGCTGGAGGTCGGCGAGCGCGGCGCGGAACTGGTTGAGGTCGCGCTTGCGCCGCCGCCCAATCTTCATGTTCTCCGCCTCGGTCTTGCGGATCTTGTCGCTCTGGCTGTGCAGCGCCTTCTCGTAGCTCGCGAGCCGCTCGGACGTCATCATCTTGTAGTTGTCCAGCGCTTCGAGCAGCGGGATCTCGAACTGCCGGTACACCGTGTCGGCGAGGAGCTGCTCGTGGTTGGAGATGAGGTACTGCAGGCCCGCGCCGCCAGCCATCCCCGCGTTGGCCTCGCGGCACCCTTTCACCCTGCCGTTAGCGTGACGCGTGCGTGGTCAGCCTACCGGGAACACGCCTCCATGGCTGATGCGAACGCGGCGGTGGCGCTGGACATGGCCAGCAGCGCATTGCGGTACGCCTTGGCAGCCGCCATGAGCTGCGTGTCAGCGTGCTCTCGGGGGGAAGGCAGTGGGGCGATGTGAGAAGGAAGGAGGGCGGCCTGCTCGCCCCATCGACGCACCTCTTCAAAGCACATCATCGACGCCCGCAAGTCCTTGCGCGAGATAAGCGTCTGCGAGTCGGACAGGTGGACCTTGGAGCCGGTTGTCGTGGTCGAGAACTGAGGGTCAGCATTCCGAGCGCTAGGAGGGGAGGGCGGCAGTCACCGGGTTGTCGCGGCGAAACGAGGGTGTGAGGTGCGAGCACCATCGCACCGGCCAACCTGGCAGCTGCCGAGAAGGCCGAGATGCTCACCGAAGGGCTTGGTGGGCGTGGCCACCCGATGCTGGTTGTCGACTGCATCGAGTCGTGTCGCATTGCTCTCCTTGGGTCTGGCATGGTGAGGGGGGTGATTGAGTGTTTGTCGAGTTTGTTGAGAGAGAGAGAGATGTTGTGACGATGAAAGATGCGTGACAGGGCGGGTGAGAGAGAGAGGCACTGTGCGGTACGGTGATGGCAACGGTGAGAGCGAGTGTGTGGTGGAATCGGTTCTTGGGTCGTGATCGTGCTCAGGGTCCAGCGCGGAGGCATGCGGGGGCACGGATCTCCTCATCAGCATCCCTTGACGTAATACCACGTGTACCGAGTGGAGGCGGATGTGGCACAGGGCTTGTGCGCTTGTGGCTGCAGCTGGGATTGATCAACTTGGCAGGCGTTCTAATGTGTACACATTCTTCGTAAGACGACGCTCAACCACTATGTAAAGCGGAGGAGGATGTGGCATGTCAGTTGAGGCCTTGAGCTTTTGAAATGGTTAACCGTACAAATTCATGTCCCTCCGCATGAGATGAAACACCGTCGTACAAACAACTAAAAGGTGGACAGACAACGAGCAAAAAAGGTGGACTGGCCGCTTCTATATGGGGCTGGGCGGCATTACCGGCATTTTACGCCCTCCCGTTATCTCACCCAGTAGCCCACATAGTTCCGTATTACCCCGAGTGTCCGAATGTGCCGAAAACCGCTGCAACGGCGACGACGAGATTCGAACACCCAGGCTAACCTAACGGCTAATACGCACATGTGCATTGCGCACGCACTAACCGTTAGGCTATCACCAATCCAGGTGCTCAGATGGGATGCGGATGGGACGGAGATCGGATGGAACTCCGCGAACTTGGCTAATGCGAGGTTTATTAGGAATTTCTAATCACACTTCCTAATGAATGCCGCCACCACAGGACCTGTCCGCTCTGGGCTACCCGTTCGCCACGCTCGGCGCGAGGCGCATGCTGCCATGGGCGATGTCGTGAGTCGCAGTGGAGCGGGCTGACTTGAGGCTAAGGCAACGACGGCCAGTCGGAACGCCGCTCTCAAGGCCTGGATTACCCGGCGAGGACGACTTCGACACCGACGCCGAGATTGGCCGTGTATGGCCCGTCGGCGACAAGGACGAGCTGGTCGCAAGCGGAAGTAGCTGGCGCGGGCTGATGCGGAAGGGATGCGAGGGGACTACATAGGTAGAGGAATCGGTCGTGAACGAGCCCAAGGGTGCTCTGGCAACGAGCATCTGGCGTCCTGGCGGGCGCATGCATCCACCTGCGCGCCAGCAGCGTATTTGACGTAACCCCACGCTAGTTTTACACCTGTCTTTCCATTCCGGCGTCTCGCCCTGCCCAAACCGTATCACTCCTGCGTTCGCGCAGCATAAATTTCGAGCTGGGCGGTTTCGTTCTTCTTTGAACAAAAATCCTGGGTAAGTCGCGACCTGCAAGGTTGATGCGGCGCATCGACGCGCACCAGCCGTCGACGGAGGCGCAGCACCTAGCACCCACCTACTCTTGGACAGCCCGCTGACGCCAGAAACATAAAAGTTCGATTCCCTACCTACTCCCGATGGAGGGTCTCGCGTTCCCGTTTCCTATAGCAACGGTCTCGCCCGGTGATAGCCAAACCGCGTGCGCCCCTGCTACACCCCGCGTAGCTGCGCCGAGGCGCTCGCCCCTGGGCTGAGCGCGACGACTCGCGGCGGCGTGCGGTGGGGGGTGACGGTGGACCGACATTCTGTATGTTGTAGCTTGTATGATGGATGTGTGCACTGTGTGCGTGATGGCGCGGTTGTGTGCTGATGGCGGGGTCGTGTGCGGTGATGGCGGCGGCGTGTGGATGGCTGCGGTGACGGCGGAGTCGGACGGGGGTGGGCATCACGCCGACAAAGAAGCAGCTGGCAAACTTCTCGCGGTGCGAGACCAGTGCGAGGTGCGAACCAACGGCCAACGGCACACGGAACGCTAGATTCAAGGGTATGCATTGCAGGGTAGTACTAGCGCGGGGTACCGAGGTGCCGACATCTAGCTACATTTGTATAGGAGGGGGAGAGCGCGAGCAAGCCCATCCATCTACGAGCGCGTCGTGCAGGACAGCACGAAGCGCGGTGCGGCCTTCCGGCCGCTGGCGCAGCCGCTTAGTAGATGTAGGGGATGAAGCGCCACTTGACGACCTTGCAGTACTCGACCCAGTCGTCGCCGTACTTGGCGGCGCACTTCTCAAAGTCGCGGCCGCAGCGGTGCGTGAGCACGGCGAGGAAGAAGACGGGGTAGAACATGGTGATCGGGGTGTTGAAGCCGGCGGTAGCGCCCCACGTGAAGGCCTGGCACCAGTCGGCGGTGTAGTTGATCTTGCGGGCGTACTGCCACCAGCCGTCGGTGAGGAGCTTGTTGCCGTGCTTGGTCTGGATGAACTTGGGGTTGTTGACCACGCTCCAGGGGACGGTGGGGAACGCGCCGCGGGGCTTGTAGTCGCCCTGCTGCTGGAGCTTGAACGCCGACTTCTGCGCCATCGAGCCGTCGAAGATGACGTAGCCCGTGATGAGGGTCGCGAACATGAGGATCTTGGCCCAGAGGGGGAACGCGTACGACGCCGGGTCGGAGCGCGTCATGTAGATGACCGGGTAGACGTAGGTGAAGGGGACGCCGGCCATGTTCCAGAAGATGAGCATCCAGCCAAACTTCTCGTGGAACATGTCCCAGGTCTGGGGGATGAGGTCCTCACCCTTGGCGCAGGCGTTCATGTAGAGCGTGGTCGCGAGGAGCATGTGGAACATGTTGTACGAGACGTAGCCGAGGTCCTGGTACTGCTTGACGACGCCCGAGAGCGAGAAGAGGAACAGGAGCACCCAGGGCACGCGCACCTCGGCGAACATCTTGAGGTCGATGGGGCCGAGGCGGGGGTTGAGCGACACACCCATAAAGTGGTCGTACACCCACACGCCGGACATGCGGAGCGGCGCGCCGCCGTAGTGCACGGTGCGGGCGAGGATCTCGATGATGAGTGAGATGGTGAACGAGGAGGCGATCGCGACGGTCATGATCGGGCCGTAGTTCTCGATGAGCCACTCGAGGCGGTAGAGGCCCGTGACGTGGAGGACGCCGGCGACGACGAGGGTCAGGTACCACGATGAGAGGGCGTTGCACTTGTACGGGAGGACGGCGTAGCCGAGCGACGGGACGGGAAGGCCGTTCTGCTCGATACCGGGCATGACCCACGCGAAGAGGAGCTGGATCGCCGTCAGGCCGAGGTACGAGCCCCACGCAAACTTGGTGGGGTAGGCGCCGACCTTGATGTGCGCCCACATGCGCTCGAGGAAGGGGACGATGTCGTCGACCGACACCGGGTGCACCATCTTGCCGTCGTAGTACCAGAGGCACACGAAGAGGTAGTCTGCCGTCAGCGCGTGTCCGCAAGCCGAGCCGCAGGCGAACTGGCGACGGGGTGAACGGGCGAAGCACGGGCCACGAAGCAAAACGTGAAGCAGGCGCTCCGAGGGGCGCAGGGCCGGGGGCGCAATCAACCCCGCAGCTGCTGACGCGAGACCTGCTCGGCAACTTCGCCAGCGCCAACGCCGCCCCGCCCGTCGTTCGAGTACTCACACATGAGCGCCGGGAAGCCGACCATCATGGCCGTGACGCCGACGGGCCCGCCAAACTCGTACCTGCCATCAGCCTCCATCCTCCTCCTGGGGCAACTCACGACTGGTGCGTGTCGAGCTTGCGGTCCATTGCCTGCCCATACTCGGTGGGGATGGCGTACGAGAGCACGGTGCCGGCCGCGGCCTTCTTGGCCTCGCCGTTGCCGTTGCTGGCGCCGTTGGTCTTGCGCGCGCGGAGGTTGCTCGCGGGGCCGGACATGGTGAATGGGCGATTGCAAGACGGCCCAACTCTCAGCTCGTTAACTTAGGAGCACGCGTCGACCCTCGACCCCGCACCCTGGTGGGGGCGCGTGTTGACATGGCACGATGGCAGAGACTTTTCCCCTTACGTAAAGCCCGGAGGGCGGGAAGTTACGTGGGGACCTTGACAAACTCGCCGTCCAGGAACCGGTGTGCACACCGACGAGCGCGCGGGACGCGGACAATGGGCGGACAATGCATGCTCGCCGAGATTAGCGGGCGCTCGCCGTGGGCGATCGGGGGAGGTGGAGCATGTGGAGGGTGCTTGGGCGCGGGCACATTCCTGCTGCGGACACGGAGACGCAGGGCAGCGTCGCACGAGCCCCCGGAGCCCGGAGCCCGGTGCCCTGCGCGCTGGCGACGCCTAAACGTGTCGCGTCGGTATGGCATGGTGGACGCGGCTCGATCGTGTCCCTGGACGGAGATGGAGATGGATATGGGTGTGGGTATGGAGATGAGATCATCGTGTCCGCTGGTGCTGAGGTGATCCAGATGTGACCCAAACGCGCTCTTGCGCCCGAGCGCCCTCCGAGCTCTCCGCATCCACCCTCCCCCTTAAGACCACACCAGTCACTTCCTACAGATGATACCACCAGAAGCGGGGAGACAGCTTCTCACTGACCATCCCAACCCGAGCGCGATGTCGGAGAAGGAGTGAGAGGCCAGAACCGGACGTGCGCAGCGACAGGGCGCATTCTCCCAAGCCATTCTTCCGCTTGTCGAGCTGCACGAGTCAGAGGGCGGGTTAGAGGGCGGCGGCAGCTGATAAAGATGGGTCAGCAGCGGGGTCGCACTAGGGCGGCACCGTGCAGACGCCTGCGGTGAGCAACCTCCCGCACATGCCGGCGGGTGCTTGGTACTCACCCATCAGGGCTGGTTGTCAACAACATGTCCACGCGTGAATGGTGGTCAGTCTTCCCACACACCAATTCAGTAACCCAGCTCCGGCTCCTGCTCCCCGCCGTCGCATGCCACCGCCGCAGTCTTGGCTACCTTCCGTGCATCTAACGCGACTAAACTAACATATCGCTTCCTACTGCGCGGCGTTAGCCCTCTCCCTCGAGCGCAACTCACAGTGTAGAACTTGCGGTTGGGGTTCTTGCCGAACAGGTCCTCGCGCAGCTCGGGGAGCATCTTCTCCTCGAGGATGCGCAGGCGCGCGCTCAGCGTGTTGTCGACCTTGATGCGGTCGCCCATCGCGCTGCCAATCACGCCGCCGGCCGAGTCGTCCGCGAGCGAGTCCTCAAACGAGACCTCGGACTCGAGCCCCGAGATCTCCTTGTACTGCTTCTTGGCCTCCTCCGTCGACTTCTTCACCAGATCCGCGTCCTTGGGGCGGTGCGCGATGGACACGTCCTTGGACAGCAGGAGGAGGAGGACCTGGAGTTAGCTATCCGCTATCAAGGCATCTAGTTAGAGCTTGCACCAGCCACCCACCTCGGTGATCAGCAGCGTCATGGCCTTGGGGTAGTCCTTGCCCTCGGCGAGCTTCTTGACCTCGCTGTTGGCCTCCTCGAAGAGCTCCTGGAGCTGCTCGTCGCGCTTGCGCAGCACCTCGAGGCGGCTCTGGTTGAGCGCGGTCGACTGGGCAATCTTCCACCCGACCTCGGCCTGCTTGCGCTTCTTCTCGTACTGCGCATCTATTGCGAGCTGCTCCTGGCGCACGATCTTGGCCTGTTGCGTCGAGCGGAGAGGCGAGCGACGAAAGGCGCGTGAGAGCAGCGCGGCGGGATTGGAAGGAAGAAGCGGTTAGGCGGAGTAGGACGCGGGCGAGTGGGCGGATAGGGAGGCAGAGTGAGGGGCGCGAGCATGAGTGCGGGGGAGATCGGTTGAAGCGCGATGCGGTGTCGATCCGGACGCGGTCAGCACCATCCATCTCACGCAGCTCGCAACGCACCTTCTCAATGGCAAACTCCTCGTCGGCCTTGACCTGGATCTCGCGGGCCTTCTCGCGCGCCTCCTGCGAGATGAACGCGACCTGGGGTTAGCGGGCGGCCCAGCGAGCGGAGTGAGGCGGGCTGCCGGGGTATCGACAACCGCCGGGCGTCACTTGACGCACCATCTTGTTCATCTCGGACTGGATCTCCGAGTCGTCGAGGGCGCCGCGGGACATGGTGGACGAAGTGTTGGGGGGTAGGCGGGTAGAGGAGAGGGGAGGAGGTGGATGGCGGCTGGCGGTCACCTCGAGAGTGTTGGTGAGCAGTGCAGATGCAGAGCAGGTAGCAGCGGGTGCACGATGGGTGGGTGTGTTGCGGCAACGTCACAGGTTAGGGTGGGTACTTATTCGAGCCCCCGAGTGGAAGGTGGAGGCCACGTGGGTGATCGACCTGCGGCATGACAATATGACAAGAAGATGAGGCTACTGCATGCTGCGCCGTCTGATGCATGCATGCTGCTCGACAACTCTCAAGCAGTGGTACTTCCGGGGCAAGAAGCTTGGAGGCTTGTTCGGTGTACGGCTTCGAGGTGTGTGCTGAAAGTGACCCATCCACGATCCCGGAATCTTGGGCGATGATCTGCGATCTTCACTCTGTTACCCCCTCTCTATCAAGTACCAAGCAGGAGCCCACTGGTTACAATGCGAGCCATAAAGAGCGCAGGCGCCGAGAGGAGCACGCGCTCCGCGACACTAGCACTAGAACACTGGGTGGTGGCAGACTGCGCCGCATGCTGGCGCTCTCCGAGACGGTGGAGATCTGCTTCCGCGGCGCCACCTCCACCAGGTTTAGGGTGAAAACGCGTAGATCTTGTAAACAGATCTTGGCGTTCACATTCCGCTCGCACAGACGCGGGTCTTGACACCGCACAGCACAGCACGCACAGCAACACAACTAGACACCATGCTTCTCATTCATACTTAACCTCTCCAGCTCGAGTTCCTCTCCTCACCTCAGCGCCCACCCGCCCATCATGTCAGAGGACGAGAGCAGCAAGAAGCGCAAGGCCTCCACCCCTGTCCGCTCGCCCGCGCCCCTCTCCGCGCCCAACTCGCCGCGCCCCAAGCACGAGGACCACATCATAGACGACGAGTACTGGACCGACGGCGACTTCGAGATCATCACGGCGAACGGCGTGCGCTTCCGCGTGCCCTCGTACCACCTCTTCGCGGCGTCGTGAGTCCCCCGCCCCTCCCCTAACGCCAGCTGGATCTTCCGGAACGCGCGCAAGCTCGCGCCGCCGCACAACGCGCGCATCTGCCTCACCGACCCCATCTGCGAGACGGGCTACGTCTTCCGCCTGTTCATGCAGCTCGCCGAGCAGGGCCAGCTCGACGGCGTCGGCCAGCAGGGCGCCTTCAAGGTCCACGTCAAGCTGCACCAGCTCTTCGTGTTCCTCAAGAAGTGGGACTGCCCCGGCCTGCTGGCGGTGCTGCACCACTCGGTCGCGCGGCTGGTGGAGGAGGACCGCGCGCTCGACCGCTCGCGCATGTTCCTCGTTGCCGCGCTGAACGCGGACACCAAGCTGTGCCGCCGCATCCTCGAGGTCAGCGCGGCCGACGTGTGGGGCGCCAACCGCGACGGCAGCCCCGATGGGATGATCGACGCGCCGACGGGGACGCATATCTGGGACCCGCACCACTGGCCCGTGTGGTTCCAGCTCCACTGCCCGCCGCTGTATGCTTGGGCGGTTGCGCGCGCTTGGCGCCTCGTCATGGCTTGTCCGCCGCCCGAGCATGAGGGGAACCCCAAGGCTTTCGGGGGGCAGTTCGTCGCGTTCCTCGAGGAGGTGCAGGACCGGCCGGAGATCTGGTGAGCGGTGCAGGAGTGGTCCGGTCGGGAGGAGAGATGCTTGTTTGCTCTTACTTATCATGCATTGTACCTCGTTTTACGTCTCGCAGTTGGCGGATTCACTGGGCATGGGAAAGGGACGAGCGGAGAGCGGGTCGAGAGGGACCCACCAGCGCCACTGCTACTCCCAAGTTGCGAACAACGTAGATGTATATGTTGAATATGAGTGGTTGCATGGAGATCAATCTACGGCGGCACGTTGAGTTGAGCAACGGCGTCTACGGCGAGTCACGTGGCCTGGCTTGGGCGGCAACAGTATAAACCACTACAGCCCTGAATCCACCTGGTTCTACTTGTTGCCCCGCTTAGCCGTCCAGGAGAGAAAGCGCTGGCCCAGAGTGAGTTCCTGGATCTGGGAAGCCTGTTGGGCACCAGTCTCGTGCTCATGGAAGGCGCGCGTCAGAGCCCAAACGAGGTCCCGGGGAGCGCTCATGAATTTCGCCTGCGTCCAGCTGATGGGGTTGAGCCTGTTGATCCCGGGTATGCACCCAAAGTCTGCACAGTCCGCGTCACAAGCTTGCGGGGTGCCGTCCAGGGCCAGGGCGCACGTGTCCCAGCACTTGAGCTCGGCCGCCGCCATGAAAGCCGAGAAATGGGAGGAGCCGTCGAGGAGGCTGTTCCGCAGATGGAGGAGGTACGTTTCCTTCAGGACCTGGCAGTCCCACTTGTCGAGGAACTTGGCGAGGTTCTGGCGAGAAGCCCAGTAGAACTCGACGGTGACCTGCCCGGTTGTGGCCAGATCGAGGAACCAGCGGAGAACTTGGGCGGTCTCGAACGTGCTGTCGCAGAGAATGATCTTCTTCTCTTTGGTGGTGTAGAGCTCGTGGAGGTCGCGGAGCACCGAGCTGGCGTCAGTGGGCCGGAGGGAGAGGGGCGAGCGCACCTGTGGGCGAGCAGGTAGAAGGAGGGCACGCGGAAGCGCACGTCGTCCGAGGAAATGATCTCGAAGTCGCCGTGGGTCCAGCGCGCGTCGTCCTTGATCTCGTCGGGGGAGGAGTCGGCGTCACTCTTGTCGGTGTTGGGCATGTGAGGTATGGGGAAGTGGGTGGCGGGAAAAGACGATGAGGGTGGCAGGAAAGGAAGATGAGGGTGGCAGTCTGTGCATGTCTGCGGTGTGCTTCTCGCACGCCTCGGAATTGATTCCGCTTAGCGCAATGCCTGCGATCAAGCAAAGGCACTTTGCTCCAGTTTCGAAACGAACAGCAGTGCAGAGCATTCAGAGCAAACCATAAGAGAGGGCATCCCAGTTCGGTATGTAATGAGTACCGCCGTGTTTTCAAAATGTGCCACTGTGCCATGTGCCACCATCCCGCTTCTGTATCTGATTGCTTCTTGGCATCTTCGGTGCTATGCGGTGGCGCAGACCTGTGGAGTCAACTTTCGGGTCGAGAGGAGGCGCCAAGACACGGTCATACCCGAGATAAGCTCCCATGAAAAGGCTCGACATGCAACCTCCCTCTTGCAACCTTTACATGTCTATCTTCATTCAAGCCCTGTTCTCTACGGAAACTTCGAAGGCGACCACAATGTATAGACTTGCCCATCACCTGCCACCTGTCAGCCACCTGCGTACCGTGTGACCCACTGCTTCTCGCCGGTCTTCCCTTGAGCAATGGCGAGGTACTCCTTGAAAGCAATGCTCAGAGAGAAGCCGCCCCGCGACGTGGCGGCCCAACGGGCCTTCCGGTTGAAAGCGCGCTGGAGCGCCCAATGGTACGTAACTGGGACGAACTGCACGACGATGAGAGGCCAGTGGGCTGGGTCCAACCGATGGGCACCTGCTTCATCACTCCACTGAATCGACTTGGAACGGCCGTGCCTCCAACGTGACATCGGAGCATCGGTGGCGACCCCGCAGGTCTTGGGGCAGTTCAAAGCCGCGCCCGCGATGAAGGTTGCAAGGGTATGCCCTCGCACATTGGCACACATGTCGTTGAGGTAGGCTTTCTGGAGGGACGGACAGTCCCACTTCTTGAGAAACGCGGCGAAATGGAACAGGTCAGTCCTGTCCTGGGCCTCGGCGCGCATGGGCTCCAGGTCGCCCGAGACGATGAGGTGGAAGAATGCGCGGATGATTATTGCCGTCTCGAGCTCGGGGTCGCAGAGGGTGATGGACCGCTTGGCGTCACTGCTGGGGTCGAACATGTCGCGGAGAACGAGGCTGTCGTCAGCTGCCATTGCCGGTCGCCGTGGCTAACCTGTTGGATAGGAGGTGGTATGACTGAATGCGGAATGAGATGTTGTCGCTCGAGATTATCTCGAAGTCGCCGTCGGTCCACTTGGCGTCGGCCACAACTTCGATGGAGGGCGTGGGGGAAGCGGCGTCGCCCATGCTGGAAGGTAGGGAAGTGTAGTGTGAATGCTGAGTGAGGGCTGAGGTAGAGAGGGACAAGAGAATTGAATGAGGAAGGTGTGAGATGTGAATGAGGAAGAGTGTACGATAGAGAGTTGGATAATCCGAGCGTTGTTGTTTATCGGACAACAGCGAGCAGCGAGGAAGGTGCCAGTGATGGTGTCAAATGATCCCGTGCCGTCCCACCCCCGACGGCTCCTCCACCGGACTGGTGGTAGAAAGGACAGGGAGGCTAGAGGAGAGAGTACGGTGACGCCCAGCGCCCAGGATGCAAGAAGCCCGACAGTGGGTGTCCCGATGGTCTGATGGTGGGAGGGGGGCACTCGCGGCAAGTGCTTCAGCCTGCCCAACTCCAGACCTTTGGCCAGCCGTTTTTCTTTCCCTCGAGTCCCTCAAGCCACCACGCTCCTCTTCGCCCCGCTCACCCTTTCTGATGGTCACCATGCTTCTCGGCGTCGTCCGTGCTGTGCCGTGGCGTCGGCGTGCGGAATGAGGATGGGGGCGAGAGCGGTCACTCGCACACATCAACTCTCCAATCCCCCTCCATAGAAGCTGTGATGAATATGGTGTTCCTGTCCGTGGCGCTCCACTCGGGAGCTGGGGAGCGGTTGTGCAAAGGTCGAGGGCCACCAAACTTGAGTCTGGCAAAGTGCACGGTCTACGAAGAGCATAAGATAGATGCTATCGGTAGCTACCATAGATGCTATCGATAGAAGGGTATAGTAGACATAGCATATGGCACAGAGAGGTGTGAATATTCACCAATAGGTAGGAAGGGCAAGGTCAGTATGATACTGCTAGCTACGACCTCCACCTTGGTGGAGGTCAAGTGTTCAAACCTCGGTGTGTCCGATCCAAAAGGACTTTTGTTCTGAGCAATGTGTACACTGAGCATGTCACAGCATGTGGCTTGCGGTCTGAATAGAGCATTCCCAGATGCCAGAGTGACCAATTGACCAAGATGATGCTAGTTCAGCAGGCAGCAAGTTGTGGAGATAGGGCAGATCTCCACCGGATTAGACTTGGTTTGGATTCAATTACGATTCATCCTAATCAGTCTGAAACTCAATAGCTATACACTATATACCGTATATATACTGATAATAGCATAGGAGTAGAGTATGAGCATCAGCGGCATCTCGTAGCCACCGATAGGTATGAAAACATGCCCCTCATACCGGTAGCTACGTTATGCTCTTCGTAGGCACGGTGCACGGGCCACCCGACGATCCGACGATCCCATGCGGAAGCACTTTTGTCTGCACGAAAACAACCACCAACAAGCAGTCATCTCTCCAACTCCCATCCCATCCTCTTCAACTCCCAACCTTCCACCTCAATCATGTTTACCGAAACCGTGCCCGACACAGACGCCGACGGCGACGGGATCACAGATCACCACGAATGGACCGATGGCGACTTCGAGATCATTACCTCGGACAGGTATCGCTTCCGGGTCCCTTCGGCATACCTTCTTTGTCACAGGTAGGCGGTGTCAGCCTTCAAACACTCACACCAGCCGCGTCCTGGGCGACATGTACGCGCCCAACCCCACTCAGAAGAAGAAGCTCGTCCTCCTTGACCCAGACTTCGAGACCGCCGACATCTTCTGGAACTTCCTCATCCTCGTCGCAGAGGTCGAGATTGAGGGTGAACACCCCGCCCTCCACAATCTGACCCGCTTCCTCCTCAAGTGGGACTGCCAATCCGCTCAGAGGATGCTCCTCCTCACGCTGCGCGAACGCCTCCAAGATCGCCGCTGCTACGACCCCGTCTGTCCCTTGGACGTGTTCCTCGTGGCGGCTACTCTTGACTGCGAGAGCACTTGCTGTGCCGCAATTGCCGCCAAACCCTGGACCTGGGAGGATGTGCTTCCCCTCCACTGGCCACAGCGGGGCGAGAAGGGCTTCGACGTCCTAGACCCAGCCCATTGGCCCCTCGAGACGTTCTGCATGGTGCCACCAGTCTACCATTTTGCCCTCCAACGCGCATTCAACCCTCAGCCTCTCGCTCGCGACCTCTACAAGCACTACCGTCTGAAGGATGACGCTGGAGAGGCGCAGGTCAGGAGGGCCAAGTTCAAGTGGTACATCGCTGAGGCTCGTAGTCAGGGGCGCGTCGATCACTGTGAGTGAAGATTGTGTCCTCCGCTGACGGTAGCGAGCAATGAGGATTGAGCTCGTACGAGTGTTCGTAACGAACACACTATGACGAGGAGATTCGGATGTGGGGCTTTCGAGCGCTTGGCGTTGGCACAGAGTGTGGCTATCTCGTGTCTCTAGCGATAGTTGGAAGTTGGTGGAAGGGTGAGGGAGGAGACAGGATGTACAGGTTAGATCGAGGATTGTAGTGTGCACACACGCGGGATCAATGTGAGGGGCGCAACGGCGAACACGTCGGAGTGGATTGTCCATTCTTACAACTTCACTCTTCCTCTCATCCACCCACACCATCTGTCACACACTGTCTCTCCAGCTTTCACCATGTCAAGGACGCCAAGCGAGATCACTTCCCCCGCGGAGGCAAGCCACACCCTCGATCCAGAGTCCACCAACGACGAGATTGCAGACGACCAGGACTTCAAAGAAGGCGATTTCGAGCTGGTCACGACCGACCATGTTCGTTTCCGTATTCCATCTCACTACCTTTTCGCCCACAGGTAGGAATCTCACCCGCCCAGGTGGCACTGGGGAGTAAACTGACTCCAGTGCGGTGCTGCGCGACCTTCACGAGTTGAACTCCAATCAGGTCAAGAAGCTCGTCCTCCTAGATCCCGACTTCGAGACGGCAGTCATCCTCAAGACTTTCCTCAACCTCATCAAGCACGGATATCTCGAGTGGCCCTATGACTTGTGCTGGGAGGATCCTCTCCGCCTGGCCCAGTTCATTACGAAGTGGGACTGCATGTCAACCCGGCGCTTCTTCCTTGCTCTCCTTCGCGACAATCTTACCAGGGACGGGGTTCTCTGGCCCTCATACGTCTTCCTCGCAGGTGCCCAGCTCGAATGCCCAGAGACCTGCGCCGCGGCCATTCGTGCAGACCGGGGCTTCTGTAAAGGACTCGGGGAAGTCGACTCGGACGACAACGACGAGGATCACCCCAACTCCTATTGCATGGACCCCGCACACTGGCACTCAACCCTGTTCGAGATCATGGCCCCAGCGTATAACTGGGCCCTCCACCGGGCTTACGACAAGACTTTACCACCGCCCCAGGTCTGGGAAACTGTCGGTACAGAAGGGCACATCGCGACCGAGCCCAACATCCGAGGTGCGAAGTTCGAGTACTACCTTGAGGTGGCATTAGATCAACGGAGGAAGGGCGTGAGTACAGCATTGGGAGTGCTGCTGACAGAAGTACCCGCGAAGAGAAGATCGAGCCCGCACTGCTGGAGGGCGTTCTCGGTAGAGTGCAGAGCTGTAGAGGAGGCGTGGTGTTCAACCCAGAGTGCGCGTTGGTTCATGTGAGGAATGTGGAGACCCTTTGGCGATGAGCGGGTGGGAATGACCGGAAGCATCCATCCGCTCCCGCTCGGTCGCCGATTACGGTGACACGCACGATGGAGCCGATCGCCGACGGCCATCTGATGCTGACGCGCGGCGCGGTCGACACGACCCGCACGAGGTCTGCATTACCCGCGCCGCGTCGCCGTCAGCATACATTCCACGGCCGGAAAGTGCCCGTGAGGCATGAGGGACCGCCGCTTCCGAAGTCGTGGGGTGACAAAGCGGATCTCATCTCGGTCCAGAGCGGTTCTGCAGTTGCCGGACCCGTGTTTCATGTCGTCATAACCGGGTCGCTCTAAACGCTCGTCGTCTCTCTCTCACCCTTGATCATCCTCTTAAGACATCAACATTGCGCCTCTGCTCTGATCACGTCTGCCTCCATCCAACGCTCACCATGTCGCCCCACATCGTCGTCCACCACTTGAACCAGTCGCGCTCCGACCGCCTGTTCTGGCTTCTCGAGGTGAGCCCCATCCAACCCGGAACGCGTCAACGCCGCGCGTCCCCTCCCCAGCGAGGTCGCCAGGGCTTCCTAATACAAACCGACATGGTGCTGAGTCGAGCTGAGGACGGCGCACACGCAGCTGCGCGTCCCTCAGCCCCTCCAGGCCCGCTCACCTCGGCCCTCCCCGCGCGTCCTTACTGACCCCAGGAACTCGGCCTCCCCTACGACGTCAAGGTCCACTACCGCACGCCCGAGGGCCGCGGCCCCGACTCGCTCAAGGATGTCTCCCCGATCGGCAAGGCCCCGGCGGTCACGGTCGACGGCCGCGTCCTCACCGAGTCGGGCTTCATCACGCACTACCTCCTCGCGCACCTCGCCGCGCAGTCGGCCAACCCCGACATCGAGGCGACGGCCAGCGACGACTCCGTCTTCTGGAACCACTTCTCCGAGGGCTCCCTCATGCTCCACCTCCAGGCGGCCATCACCGCCATGAAGGTGCAGCAGGGCTTTGCGTCCTACCGCTCGCTGTACCTCCTGCTGTTCTTCCAGCGCGGGGCGAGCGCGATCGCCGACTTCCTCCAGAAGATCGCCAAGGACAACGTCCGCCCCATGCTCAAGGAGGCCGACGACTTTTTGGCCAAGCACCGCAACTTCTCCGGCAGCGAGAAGCTCGGCGAGGGCGACGTACGTGGCTCGGGGGGCGCGCTGATCACAGTTCATGATGTTCTTCCCGCTGAACAGCATCGACAAGGGCGGACGCAAGGGGCAGTTCGAGATTGGCGACGCGACCAAGCGCTGGCTCGAGAGCGTGCGTGCGCGCCCGGCGTACCAGCGCGCCGTGGCGCGCATGGAGGAGGAGGAGGCGGGGCAGAAGGCCAAGCTGTAGGCCGGTGCCGATGTACGACTAGACGGACTGGTGTAGAAGGCGTGTTCATGGCTACAAGTACAACAGTCACAGCGGCTCGGGCTTGACGGATATCGCGTCGACCGTCGCCTCCCCCTCAAGCTTCTCTACGCCGTCGACCCCATCCACCTCTGGTCGCGGCTTCACGTCCTCCTCATACGCAATCTCGAGCTTGGGCTTGATGTCCTCTTCAACCTTGGGTTTGACGTCGCCGTCCTCGGCGGTGAAGCGGTACGCGATCTCCTTCCTGTTCGCGGCGTTCACGGTCACGCGCGATGGGCACAGCTTCTGCTGGCCCAGCAGGCAGATGTCGCACCGCGGCCCGACCGGAAGGCAGATGACCTGGTGTGAGCTCTCATACCAGCTCTCAGCTCGCCTGCCCGAAGCCCACGAGGAGCGGGTTGATCGGCCGATGGAGCTCTGGCGGCAGCCACGATTCGAGGTTGACGCTGGCGTTAGCTATCACCATCATCCCGAGAGCTCACCGAGTATCCTCTGGCGTCTTGGTGGGCGGCTTGTGCCACTTGAGCCGGTTCGTGATGCGGTGGACATGCACATCGACGCCGATGCCCGCGTTTCTGTCGTCAGCTGGTGTTGTGGGTTGCCAGCTCACATGTTCCACGCGGCCTGGAGTGCGAGGAAGCCCATCTTGGGCCCGACGCCCTTGAGCTCGCACAGCTCCTCGATGGTCTGCGGCACGTCGCCGTCGGGGCGGGCAACGAGCGCGCGCGCCGCTGCCTGGATGTACTCTGTCTTGCGGCGCCAGAAGCCGACCTTGTTGATCGCGTCGGCGACGGTCGACTCGGGTGCGGATGCGAGCGTCTCCGCCGTTAGCCCGCCGGGGATGGCCTCGTGTAGGTTGAGGAGGGCCTGCGACGTCACCGCGTCCTTCGTCTGCGACGAGAGCATGAGCGAGATGAGGATGTGGAAGCGGAGGGTCTGCGGTCAGCTTCGCAACCTGTAGTGTGTAGCATGAGCTGAGGGCACCCACTTTCGGATCCAGGTCTTGCATGGTGCGTGGCCGCTCGCAGCCCCTGCTGTCAGCTGTGTCGAACATCACCGAGCTCACATTGTGTCGACCGGCGCGTCGATGCCGGCCCGCATGCGCTCGATGAGCGCATACTGCTCCCGCCACTTCGCGGGCTCCGGGTGCGCCTTCGTCCGGGCGGGGAGGTACGCCGCCTTCTCCTTCCTCGGCGCCCGCCGCGTGGGGGAGGCCGGCTCATCCTTAACCTCATTCAACGGCTCGTCCTCCTCCTTGACCTCGCGCTTGACACGTTTCCGCGCTGGCTCGGCATACGAGTACTTGGACAGATCGAGGGTCGACTTGGACGACGACGCCTCGGGCTCCGCGCGCGTCGTGGAACGCGTCGCTCGCCGCAGGGAGGTGAACCCGTTAACGTTCGGCTTGACGTCTGGCTCGGTGTCGGCGGACATGAGGGTGACGCGGCTGTCGGCCGCCGAGCGCGTCGACCGGAGTCCCGACATGACGGGTGGGCGGAGGAGTGGGCGGAGAATAGAGCGCAGCGTAGCGAGGGCTAAGCCGCGTGTGCAAGAGGAGAGAGGAGATGAGATGGAATGGACGCGTGCCGACTGGCCGAAGTGCCCACATGAGGACATTGAACGCGGGGATTCAGGCACGGAACGCGGGTGGCCACTTTCCCACGGTGGTATCTCAAAAGTTCAGTTCATGACGCCAGGTCTGTTGACATGCTCCCACCATCCATCCACCTCTCTCCCATCTCACCCACACCTCTCCGTCGACGACAAGCATCATGGCGTCGACATTCAACCTCCTGACCGCGGGCGCGCGCTTCAACAAGTCGCGCTTTCAGAAGGACATGGAGCTCTTCGAGAAGAAGGAGAAGAAGGGCAAGGGCAAGGCTAAGGCCAAGGAGGCCGCGCTCCCATCCTCGCTCAACTTCTTCGGCGACCGCTCCGCTGCACCCAAGCCCGATCCCGAGTCTGAATCCGAGTCTGAAGATGACGACGAGTCCGTGCCCGACATCCCCGAGCCGCCCAAGCAGAAGATCACCCTCACCGGCTCCGACCCGCTCCCCGCCTCGCTCGGCACCGACCTCGCCTCGCTCTTCACCGACGACTCGCCGCTCCGCAAGCCCCTCCTCCGCGCGCTGAACGCGGCCAACATCCACGGCCTGTGGGGTGTACAGTGCGCCGTCTCGGGCTCCCTCCTCGGCGGGCGCGACACGATGTGCATCGCGCCCACCGGTTCGGGCAAGACGCTGTCATACCTCCTCCCGACTCTGGTGCAGCTGCGGCAGCCGGCGCGCAAGCTTGGCGACGAGGCGAAGGGTATCCGTGCTCTCGTCGTCGTGCCCACCCACGACCTCGCTGTGCAGATCCACGGCGTGCTCAAGGCCATCACTGAGGGGCAGAAGTGGCGCTGCATGGTGCTGAGCAAGGCGACGCAGAAGGCAGTGTGCGACTCGGCGCCGGGGCACAACTCGGGGAGCGACGACGATGACGACGACGAGGAGCACGAGGAGGTGGAGGGCGGGCTCGGCATCGACGTCCTTGTCGCCACCCCGGAGCGGTTGCACCACCTCCTCGACGCGGGGCGTGTGTCGCTTGCAAGGTAAGCTTCGTCGACATGACCGCAGCTGACAGCAGTACCCGTTACCTCATTCTCGACGAGTCGGACCGCCTCCTTGGCCCCGACTTCCTGCCGCAGGTCGAGCCCATCGTCGAGGCGACCGGGGATGAGGTGCAGAAGGCGCTCTTCTCCGCAACGATGCCCGCTGGTGCCGAGGAGCTCGCGCGGAGGTGGCTGAAGGACGGGGGTGTGCGTGTGGTCGTGGGCGTCAAGTGAGTTGGCGTCAGCTGGAAGCCATTCAATCCAAGCTGACATGCAGGGACTCGGCCGTGACCACCGTCGACCAGTCGCTCCTCTTCTGCGGGTCTGAAGCAGGCAAGACGCTCGCGCTCACCAACCTCATCGCGGAGGGCGGGTTGCCGTACCCCTCGCTCATCTTCGTGCAGTCGATCGAGCGTGGGGACGAGCTCTCGAAGCAGCTGGTTTTGGACGGTGTGCGCGCTGAGGCGGTGCACTCCAGCCGAGGGAAGAGCAAGCGCGATGCGGCGATCGACGCGTTCCGCCGCGGCGACGTCTGGGTGCTGGTCGTCACGGACGTCCTGGCGCGCGGTATGGACTTCCGCGGCGTCAAGGTGGTCGTCAACTACGGTGAGTATCCCACTCTCTAGCTCAGCTGCGGTGTTCCCACCAAGCTGACATCAGACTTCCCCCAGACGGTGCAGAGCTACATCCACCGCATCGGCCGCACAGGTCGTGCCGGACGCCCAGGCAAGGCGGTCACGTTCTTCAGCAACGACGACGCGCCGTACCTCCGCACCATCGCCAACGTGCTCCGCGCCAGCGGCTGCCCCGTGCCCGAGTACATGCTACAGCTGAAGAAGCCGAGCAAGAACCAGAAGCGTAAGCTCGCCAAGGCGCCCGTTGAGCGCAAGCACGTTGGCGGGGGCGGGCGCGACGTGGCGGCCGAGAACGCCAAGCGGAAGCGCGCGATGATCGAGGGGAGCAAGCGGCGGAAGGCGGCGGACAAGAAGCAGAAGACGGAGGAGGCGTGAGGGCACTTGCATAGACTGGTAGACCAGATGTATTCCTAGACCACAGTCTTGGCGTGGAACCAAACAACGGTTGTCAGAAGTCTGTGCGATTTTGTCCTCACATCCACCGACATCCACCACGCTGTCTCACAGAGCTCCCCAAGCATTCTAGTCGCTGCCGTAACTCTCACTACCCTAGACGAACATTCCTGCCCAGTTTCAGATACATGGGTGCTGAAATTAACCAAAATCGGCGGCTTCTCGGCAACACCCTCTCGTCACCATATTCCACTCTCCCACGCCAACCACGGACTTTGAAGAGCGCGCGCTGTTACAGACAGGGCAATGAGCACCGCCGATCGACTGCAGGGGTCAAGAAGGGCGTAGCTGCAGATTTTGAAGTGTGTGCTGCTCAGAGTGGCGGTCTGATCCAGTGGCGGCCGGCGGTGGAGGTGGGTGGCGGACCTCCACCAGCCTCCACCGCCATCGAGTCGACCATCCGCCCCATCAATTCATACGTGCAAGCCATCTCCCAACGTGCGCCACCACCACATCTCGGCGATATAGACGCGCCGCGGGGGCTCAACCCACGTTAGTGTATTCTTGACCATGTCGCAGTACCCAAGTCTGTACCGGCCCGATGCTGGGCCGGGTGCTTGCTTTATCTGCTCTGCTTGCTTTGCTTGCTTGCTGTGCGTGCTGCACTTGACGATGGCGGCGTAGCGTCTCTTGATACATATATCGGCGGTTAATCCGCCGCGCCGTTTTGCTCACCGTACCACCAGACCTGCTTGTTTGCCTTTTTGCCACCTTGTCCAGCTGCCACCCCGCGAGGTGGTCGCCAAAGTGAGCTCGTACACTAGCCTCACGTCCCCTCGTGCACTCGTCGCCCTCAGTATATCTGTACCAGACCTCCTATGCATGGATGGCCTTCGGCGGGCCATGGCAATGCGTCCTTCGGCGGCGAGGGCTGTCTGGATGTAAGTGCCACGGGTGGGCCGCATCATCCACCCGCCATCAGTACGACTGGAGCACAGTGCACCATAGCCCTCAGTGATCAGTAGCACTCAAGCGCGGTCCATCAATACATGCCTACTGGATCTTGATCGTGTCGTCGACGGGCGCGCCGATGATCTCGCGCACGACGACCTTGTCCTTGTCCCACACGCCGCCGGTCCAGTACTTGTCGGCCTTGATGCGGGCCCACGCCTCGGCCAGCGTCGGGAAGCGGAGGATCATCACGGACCCCGCCATGCCGGGGAGCTGGTCGGTGGGCTTGCCGGCCTCCTTGGTGGCCACCGAGTCGTCGAGGAACGCGCGGCCGAAGACTGCGGGTGTGAATGAAGTGAGCGGGGGTGAGGGGGGGCAGGTGAGGCGGGGAAGAGGCGGAGGCGGAGATAGGCGGGTGGATGAGCGGGCGAGCCCAGACGGACGAGTTTGACATGAGCGGACGAGCGAACGAGGGCATGAGGATTGGGGCGGGTCGAGGCAGCGGCGCGGCGGTGCGACGGGAAGTGGAGGAGGATGGAGGGGGTCGAGCGGTCATCGGCGGCACCGCGGCGAGCAGCAATGGTAGGACCGAGGGGAGGCGTTCAACAGGGAGCGCCCAGCCGAGAGAAGCACAGATGCGCCGGAACGCAGTGTCAGAGTGGACGTCGAGGCGGGCGGGTCGGCACGGCAAACGGCAAACGGCAAACGGCGGCACAGAGGAGGTAAGACCGCAGCACGGCAACGTTGGCGAGTGGGAGGGCGACGTAGACGAGTTGAACCGAGGTTGAAGAAGCGTCAGCGCCGGAGCTAACTCGGAGGGAGGGTGAAGCGCGTGCATGCGCAAGTGCGCACACACCGCCCCTCACCCTCCCCTCACGACTCACCGCTCGCGCCCGTCTTCTTGTCCTCGGCAGCGGCGGCGAGGTGCGCCTCGCGCACGCCCAGACGCGTCTGGAGGTTGTCGGGGTAGTCGGGGCAGTAGCAGATGTAGAGGGGCATGGCGGCGGGGCGGGAGGTGGAGAGGCTGCGGGAGAGGGGGCGGGCGACGCGGGTGATGGGACGCGAGGAGAGCATTGCAGTGTCGAGAGCGAGATGGGTTATGAAGCGGAGTTGGGCGGTGGGCACTCGGCATTGCGGGCCGGGTCAAGTCCGGTCCGAAAGCGGATCGGGGCTTCCGAGCGTCGCAGGGCGAGAATGTGCGGCAGGAGGGTTAGGTCGCGGGTTCGAATCATACTGCGTCCACTGAAGTCCGCAAACCCCCATGGCTCTTGACGTCGCTCGAGCGAGCTCGGGAAGAGGGGCGATGGGCTGCTCGTGCTCAGCTGCAGCGAAGCGACGGGCGATGACGGACCAGCATGCTCTCTTTCCATCTGAGCCGAGAGCATGTCGAGGGTAACGAGAGCCGCACTGCCGCACCAGCGCGTTGTTGCATGTCACCAGGGCGGACTGATCTCCGCCGCGTCCCAGTCGGGAACCTGTGATACCTCGAGCGCCCATTCCGCTATGCATACACTATCTTCTAATATCGTTGTGCAGCTCCACCCGCTCAGTCTAGCCAACTCGTGAATCCCAGGGGCGTCAGTTCACGCCTGAACTCGGCCCGGATGACACTAAGAGAAGCGGTACCCTGCACGCAGACCGCCACGAGCGTGCCATGGCACACCGTCACGGCGCGCTTGATCTCGCCCGCCTCGGGCGCCCGCGCCACCTCGAGCGCCGCCACCGCGTTCACACTGTACTCGAAGAGATGGGGCAGGAGGGCCTCGTGTGCGCCGATCTGATGCCGGAAGAACTGGTACGGGTGCGGCTTCGGGCCGCTCGGGTACGGCACGGCGCGGAGGGCCGCGAAGTAGTCGTCCACTGCGCTGAGGAGGCGCGCGTGGGCGGACATGTAGGGGGGCAGGCTGGCCCACGTGCTCGCCGCTGCCAGCATGAGGAGCTGGAGTTCGGTAAGGGCGAGGGAGAATGCCTGCGTCAGCTAGGCCTGTGCGGGACCCACTTGGACCTTGGTGAATACGTCGACCTCGCATTGGCGGTAGGGGGGCATGCTGCAAAGACGGTGCGGTTGGGGATAGGGGGGTCAATGGACATGTGGTGCAGCGGCCCTGGCTATATACCAGCCCGCTCTGACTCGTTGTCCGAGGGCGTGATGAGAAGCAGCTCGTGCGCCCAGGCCCCCGGCCAAGCCTGAGCGATATACCAACATCCGTGCGTTGACCACAACCGGAGTCGTGTTGTGCACTAGATTCATGCGGAAGACCAAAGTACACCTCGCCACCTCAAGGACTATGTCCGTAAGGCTGTTTCTAACCTCTGGGTGTACCTCCAGCCACGTCCACAGCTATGTAGCCGGGATCTCCGCCAACGCCGCTCCCTCCTCTCGGCCTTGATGGTGTAGAGGGAACTGAGCGAAGCGTTACCCCTCACGCAAACGATGGGTGCGTCATTGCACTTGGTGGTAGCGCGCTTGATAGCCGCTTCGGCCTTGATCCCTGCCATGTCGGGGACCTGTGCGCTCTCGAGCGCCGCGGTCGCCGTCACCCCGACCTCGGGATGGTGGCTAGCAGGAGCGCGTTCGCCACAACATTCTTGCTGAACATGACCTGGGCGGCCCCCTACCTGGGTGAAAACCGGGCCCCGAGAACAAGGAGGCGTCTCCGGCCTCTGACGCGAAGAGGACGTCGGACCACCGGCTCTGCACTCTGCTGAGAGGGAGAGCAGCTCGATGAGGGCTTGGTTGAAAGCCTGGGTCAGCGGAGGGGCCAGCACTCACTTGTCGCGTGCCGCACATCGTTTCTAGTGCTGGATTGGGTCGTCCATGGCAGATGAGATTCGTGAGCTGGGTAGGAGTCATTGCAGCGGCACTGACTATACTGAAAGCTATGGTTCGTTACACGAAGCTGCGGCGTGAGCGGTCCCCGAGAAGCAGAGCTCCCGAGGTCCGTGGGCGAAAGGCGTCCGTGGACTTTGACACACCGGAACATTCCATGAATCCACTGCCACCGCTGGAGATCGGCGGGCAACCTCGCACCAACTTAGAGGCATCGCAGCTCGTCTCGGGCCTCTCGTATGGCTCCCCTCAGCTCCGCCACCTGCCCCATCCCCACCGCCGCCTCAAAGGACGGACGGCACCGAGCGCCTCATTGCCACGGAGACACGCGGCGACGATCAGCTCGTGGCACTCCACGGTACAGCGCCTGATGTCGGCCGCCTCGGGCGCCTGCACCCCCTCGAGCGCGGGCACAGCGGTCACGCCGTACGCGACGAGCGGGGCCAGCAGCCCGGCGAGCATGTCCACCGTCTCCCGTATGTGCGCCAGGTTGTCCAGGACGGGGGGCTGGACGGGGTACGGGAAGACGGCGGCGCACCACCGGTCGTGGGCGGCCGCGAAGGCGGGGACGTCCCACTTGCTGCGGGCCGCTGTGGAGTGGTACAGGAGCCGACTGATGGCGCTGTGCACATCCTGGGTCAGTCTGGCGGCGCAGGACTCACTGTTGCCCCGACACTCAGATCGAGTGAGCACTGGTCGAGGGGGTCCATGGTTGTTGAGGGCGGGTGGGAGTCAAGTAGGCGTTGGCTATATCATGGGACGCTGCGTACGTGAATGCGCGGTGCTAGCACCCCGAAGCAGAGGTCTGAGGCCCGTGGGGAAGCGCCACGAGCCCGTTCTCGTCGATGCTTGAGGGGGGCTTCTGGCGGGGGCCGAGTCGCGCATCGCCTCGACCTCGGCGGGACTGCGACGGTTGCGTAGAGCGCCACGAGGGCCACGAGGGCAGCTGGGTCCTCCTAAGCGTCCAAGCTCCTGGAAGGACGGCTCGCTGCCGACCAAACTATTCACACGGGAAGTAGACTGCATCCAAGACCTAGCTAGAGCATGGCAAAGCGAGACTGGCGAGCAACGTATCAACCAGTATTGCTCGCCGCATCAGCGCGCAAGCCGTGCCATCCGGTCGACGCTCGTCCGCCGCCTCCACCACCGCCACGGGGGCCGCACAGCCGCGAGCACGTCATTGGCGCGGACGCACACCCCCACAGCCCGCGCGTGGACCGCGACCGCGCGGCGCGCGATCTCCGCCTCGGGCCCCGCCACCGCCACGGCGTACTCCAGCAGCGGGCCCAGCAGCGCCGCGTGCCTGTACGCCAGCGCCTGGATGAGCTGGAGCTGGGCCTTGGTGTCCCACCGCGGCGAGTCGGCCCACTCGGCGTAGCGGTGCGCGGCCTCCCGCAGCCGGGCGTGCGTGTCGGGCGCCACCCGCGTTTCGGAGAGGGCGAGGAGCTCGCCGAGGCCGAGGTCCACGTCCTGCGTCAGGAGAGGCGCGGGGACACTCACAACTGCTGCCCTAAGGAGGTCGATTGCTGTTGCCGCGATTGAATCCATCGCTGAGGTTGATGGGCGCGAGTCATGGAGCCGCTGGCTATATACGGACGTTATGGGTCGTACACGAAGGCGCGGGGCCAGTCGGCCCCCGAGAAGCAGACCGAGGCCCGTGGGCGAAGCGAAGAACCTCCCACTCGCTCACGGGAACGGCGTAGCAGCATCGTGCATAGACAACCATTGATACACGGGCTACCAGCCCAACAGTCCCTCCCTCCCGAATGTCTTCATCCGTGGCCGCGGCGCCTGCTCCTCCTCCTGCCCGGCGTCGAGCTCGAGCGCCCCTCCTCCCGCAGCTCCAGCTCCTCCTCCGAATCCCCCAGAGGTCCCGGGACCCGTGAACGTGGCCCTGCGGGCGTGGTGCTTCGGCCCGAGCCCCGACAGCCCCATGCGCAGCTCGTCGACCGGCGTCTCGACGATATCCGGCCCGACGTTGGACCAGATCCCGCCGCCGCGCTTGCCCCATGTGCCCTCTTCAGGTGGGGGAGGGGTGGCGGCGTCGGTCCGCAAATGCTTCAGGTACGAGACGACGCCGGCGCCGGGCTCGCGCCACCAGCGCTCGGGCTCGGGCTCGGGCTCGCGGTCGACGGCGCGCACGAACTCGGAGTACTGCGGCCCGTCGAACTCCAGCCGCGTGGGGGAGATCGCGAGGCCGCCAGCGCGCTGGAGGTTCGCGGGCCAGCCGTAGCTCACCGCGGTGGAGGGGGGCGACTTGGGCGCGGTGCGGAAGCCGCCCGAGAGGCCGCGTTCCGCGAGGCAGCGGCACAGGCAGGAGGGGCA
>JAMALN010000235.1:0-45099 GCA_023630115.1 Cutaneotrichosporon sp. PK4640
GCCTCCATGATACCCCGCCCGTAGAAGATCTCGCGGCCGAACACGACGACAGACGTGTGCCTGCTGTCAGCGGTGCTTGGGTCGACGCGCACCAGATGCCGTCGAGCTGCTTGCCGGTGAGGGCGAGGGACATGGACCTCGCCATGCCTCTGGAGAGGTCGTAGACGTAGAGCTGGACGGGAGACTTGGTTAGTTGCCAATATTTGCGCGTAGCTTACTCCAGACATGGTGGTGAGGTGGGAAGTGGGAAGTGCGATGGAGAGAAGAGTAGAGTGGATCTGTCGATGGTATTATTATTGATGTAGCCGACGGGCAGAAGAGCGCGCTGGGTACGCGTCCATCTCTGGGGCCGCGTCATGACGATCTCGAGTTGGAGGATGGACGTATTTGGCTCCGTACACCAGTTAGCGATGACGTCTGCCAGTGTTCAACTGCCAAAACCTACCGAGATCTAGACCTGATCCAAAAGCGCCACCCAGCAACACATGCTGCTCCAAGTAGTGCCAAGTGGGGCCGCGACCCCATCCATCCATCCACCCAACTCTCTCACCCACCCTCTTAGCCGTTCTCCATCTCTCCTCCTTCATCGTCATCACTTCCTCCGTCTCTTCAAACACTTCATTCCCATTCTCTCCCATTTCATCTCCATTCACCCTCTACATCCTCAATCGTCCTCTGTTCCCCTCCTACCCCCGTGCTCCCTTTCATTCAATCCTGCCGTACCTTTGCCACCCGGCCACATCCGTCTCCCAGCGCGCCTGCGCTCTCGCGTGACGCACTCTCCCAATCAAACCATCACATCACAATGGCGTCCGACATCCAGACCATCAACATCACCGACGTGCTCACGGTCCAAAAGCCCAGCCGGCACATCGCATACACCGTGCAGGGTGAGTGGCAGAGTGTTCGGCCAGGGAGGTCGGGGGCCGGGTGGTCCGTGCGGGACGAGTGTGACATTTCCATTGGGCAAGTCACGGGCGCGCGCGATGGGCCGCGGGGCACGCGGTTCACACGCACGCTGCGTGGGAGAACGAGACAAAGATAGCAGCGACCACACGACGCGAGACGAACGACTGCTGTGATGATGTTACGAGACATCCAGCGGGCAGTGTCGCGGAACCGAACAAGGGCAACCCCTGACCCCCAGTGTCGACGCCAACGCGTTCGTGGTCTGTCAACAGGCGGTATAACGACTTTGTAGCGCTCGACGCCGAGCTGCGCAAGAGCACCGGCAAAGAGCCACCCGCCGAGCTGCCCCCCAAGCACTGGTTTGCCCGCACCATCAACGATGAGGAAGTACGTCCCCATGCTCCCGCCATGATAACCGCTGACCCTCAGAAGATCCGCCAGCGTCGCGTCCTCCTCGAGCAGTACCTTCGCACCATCCTGACGACCAAGGACCCGCGGTGGCGCAAAGAGTTTGGGTTCTCCGACTTCCTCGCGGTCCCAGCGCCTACGAAGGCGGGGAGCGCCGGGCAGCCGTTCACGGCGACTACATGGGCGGCGGAGCAGACGGCCGTGGCTGGCGTGTTGCGGCAGGCGCGTGCCGCCCTACTGAAACGTGACGCCCTCGCACGCGAGGGCAACCCCGCCTCGCGGGCCAGCGGAGGTGAGGCGCGCCGGCTCCTCCGTGACGCCGGGCCGCGGATCGACGCCCTCGAAAAGTCGCTGCCCGAGTTGTCTCTCGCCGCGGGCGAGGAGCGCCGACGCGAGGACATGGTCGCTAACCTCCGCGCCGAGGTCGGCAACCTCCACCGTATGGCCGAGGCGGGGTACCGTCCGGCGCACCGCACGCCTCCGCCCGAGGCCAACATGCCTGGCGCGATGCCCGAGAGCAACTCGGCGTTTGCGCCCAAGGCGCGCGTGTTCGGCAAGAAGGCGCAGGAGACGGCTGAGACGCGCGCGCTCGACGACCGCGGCCTCGTCCAGCTCCAACAGACCAAGATGGGGCAGCAGGACGAGCAGCTTGGTGCGCTCTCTGGCCTCCTCCGGAAGCAGCGGCGGATGGGCGAGGAGATTGCCGACGAGATTGCCGTGCAGAACGAGATGCTCGACCAGCTCGACAGCGACGTCACACGGTTCGGCACCAAGATGGCTCGGGCCAAGCGCGACATGAACCGCCTCTAGGCCTAGATGTTAGACGAGCGACGGGGATTCCGGCTGTATGTGTACCACAATTTAATAATACGACGTCACCACACTCATTCGCATGATGCACTTTTATCGCGGGTACATGGCTACGCCGCGAGCGGGAGGCGGAGGGCGGAACTACAGAGTGTGGTGGATGGTATGGAATGCTTGTCGCGATGGTGATGGGATTGATGGAGGGAGTGAGTATCGGCTAGACCGAGCTCGTACGGGGAGGTGAAGCGCGCTTAAGGCACGCTGGACAGAAGCGCGTGTCACGTTGGATGTGGGGGAAGAAGTACAGGCGCACGGAGAACGAGGGGAGCAGATGTGCGATTAGAGTGATGGCGGGACGGTGGGTGTAGAAGCAGCTGGATGTTTGACGGAGCGATGGAAGCTAGAGGAGGGGCTCGGCCAGGCCCACCTTGCGTGCAGCTTGCAGCGCCGCGGCGTCCTTGGCGCGGGGTACGAACGCACGGACAGCGTCGCCCATGATAACCCCGTTGATGTACACGCGGATGCGCCAGAGCTCGCCGACGCTGGTGAGGTGGCGCTCGCACTCCCACTCGATGCGGCGCCCGCGGACCTTGGCCCACGTGCTGACGAGCAGGGCCATGCCTTGGGCTGCCTCGTCCATCTTCTCGAGCGCCTCCGGCGACTCCGCCAGCGCGAGGATGCCGTCGGGACCGGCGCCCATCGCGCTGTTGTGCTGGTCGTACTCGATGCGCATAAAGTTGAGGAAGTAGTCGTACAGCGGGTCGAGCATTTCGTACAGCCAGGCCGTGACGGCAGCGAGGCCGTCTGTGCGGCGCTTGTCGGGCGGGTACGAAAAGTAAAGCCCGGCGATGTAGGCCTCGACGATGGCGGCACGCACGTCCGTCTGAGCGCGCAGGAGCGGAAGGAGGCGAGGATCGCCATTCAGGCGCGCGGGGAAGTTGTACATGCCGCTAATGTGCGAGAGTGTCGCGTTGGACACGATGTGGGCCTTGAGTTTCTGCTGTGAGTCTGTTCCGGAGCATACAACTCACAGTTGCAGTGCCACACGTGAGCTGTGGCTGCATCTCGTGTAGCCACGTCGTGACGACCATGCCGAGGATCGCGTCGCCGACGTGCTCGAGCTTCTCGTAGTGGCGCGCCGGCTTGCTGTCAGGGTACTCGAAGAGACGGTTGTCGCGCTCGAACAGGCTCGCGTGAGTGAAGACCTGTCGTCAGCTCAGAGGAAGAACGCCTGGCAGCTGACTCACCTGCTTGAGGAGTTCCTCGTCGTTGATGGGGGGCAGCGGGGGGAGAGGGAAGACAGGGAGCAGCTCCGCGGGCACTAAGACGGCGCGGGCGCCCTCGCGAGTCTTGGCGCGCTTGCTGGGCAGAGGAAGAGGGAGGAAGGTTGGCGCCTCGCCCTTCGGGGACTCCACTTCCACGACACGCGCGGCCGAGAGGGAAAAGTATCCGGCTGGCTCTTCCTCCTGTGGCTCCGGCTGGTACACAAAAGGCGGGGAGACCGAGCGCTTGCGCTTACCCGAACCTTCCTCGGTATTCTGTGGCGAGGACTTGAGGAGGCTGGCGTCCACGGCGCTCTCCGGGTCCGAGCTGGGGTGGTTGGTGGACGGGCCGGCGGGGAACGCCGCCTGACTCGAGGACGAGGTGGAGGAAGGTTCGCCCGAGGGGCGGGAGAGCTTAGGCGCGAGCTCGTCGGGGAAGCGCGGGGGCGTTGGGACGTAGTCGTCGAGGGAGCGCTGCGGCTGAGTGGGCGCGGCCCATGTTGGCTTGGGAGGAAGGCCGTTGTTGTGGGAAGGGAAGGGGGAAGGCGCCGCCGTGCCGGCCCGAGTGAAGGGCGTCGGGGTCGGGGTCGCGTAGGGTGAGTAACTGGAGAAGGGAGCAACCGAGGCCGCGCGCGTGCGCTCAGACCCAGCGCGTGAGGCGGGGCGCGCGAGGGTGGTAGCCGGGGCCACTGAGGCCGCTCGCTCTGGGGCGGGAGTGGCGGGCGGTGGGGCGGGCTTGGCCTTGGGGGCTGAAGGCGGCACACCGGGCGGCACCCACATGGTGTTGACAGTCATGATGAGGACTTCTGTGGAGGGGTGAGTGGGGTTGGGAGAGGGGAGAGGGATGAAGGATGAGAGAATGAGCAGTGTGTGAAGGAGAGATCGGAGAGAGAAGGGGGGGAGAGAGAGATAGGTAGAGGGGACGAGGGAAGGTTGGATCCAGCATTCAGCAGGTCAGTACGGTGGTATATGGTGGTCGACCTACACCTTCCTCGCCCTACTTGCATGGGCGTGCCGAGTCAGTCACCTCCCGAAAGCTAGTCAGTCACCCAGGTAACCCACCAGCACTGCCGACACACTGCATAAGACAAACGACAAACTCGATACACTCCGTCAAATTACGCCTTGATCTTGGAAGCGATGAGCTCGCGGAGGGTGTTGCCGTCCTTGGCGAAGCCACGGATACCCTCGTGGAGCTTGTCGAACGCCATCTGGTCGGCGAACAGGTCCCAGCGGAACTTGGCCTCGTCCGAGATGTACGAGACCTTGGGGATGGCCTCGGCCTGCTTGGCCTTGTCGACCGAGAGGACCTGGGGCACCTGGGCGCTCGAGTTCTTGAGCTCCTCGAGAAGCTTGGGGGCAATGGTGAGGAAGTCGCAGCCGGCGAGGGCGGTGATCTCGCCAGTGTTGCGGAACGAGGCACCCATGACAATGGTGTTGTAGCCGTGCTGCTTGTAGTAGGTGTAGATGCGGCGGACCGACTTGACACCGGGGTCAGTCTCGGCGGTGTACTCCTCCCCGGTGGTCTTCTTGTACCAGTCGAGGATACGGCCGACGAAGGGCGAGATGAGGGTCACGCCGGCCTCGGCACAGGCGACGGCCTGGGCGAAGCCGAAGAGGAGAGTGAGGTTGCAGCTGTCTGTCAGCTAGAGATCGCGGAGTTGGAAGCTCACTGGATGCCCTCCTTCTCGAGCGCGGCGGCGGCCTGGATACCCTCCCAGGTCGAGGCGATCTTGATGAGGACACGGTCCTTCTCGACGCCGACCGACTTGTAGAGGTCAATGAGCTGGTGGGCCTTCTTGATGGTAGCGGCCTTGTCGAACGAGTACTTGGCGTCGACCTCGGTCGAGACACGGCCAGGGACGATCTTGAGGATCTCCTTGCCGAACTCGACGAGGAGCGAGTCGACGGCAAAGTCAATCTGGGCCTCGACGTCACCCGACTGCTTCTTGCCGGCGGCAACGGCGGCGTCGATCAGCTTGGCGTAGGCGGGGAGCTTGGTCGCGGCAAGGCTGGGGGTCAGCTTGGTCACGACAGCGAGGACAATCTAGCTGACGCGGGAGCGACTCACATGAGGGAGGGGTTGGTGGTAGCGTCCTGGGGCTTGTAGGCGGCGATCGACTCGAAGTCGCCCGAGTCCGAGACGACAACGGTGCCGGAGCTGTTGGGTCAAGGCGGAGCGGAAGGTGAGAGAACGTGTGCGAAGGCCGGGGTCGGGGTGAGATGGGAGGGCCGGGGTGGACATGACGCGGGGGGCACGGGGTACGAGGACGGGGCGCGGGGTAGAGTAGGGGAAGTGAGCGGTAGAAGAGTGGCGACGTGGACAGTGCAGATGGTGACAGGCGTGCACGGGCAACGAACGTTTGAACAAGCGGAAAGACGTGTGAGCGCTGTGACTGTAGGAGATGCGAGGAGTCGACTTACGCCTTGAGAGCGTCGAGAGCGTTAGACATTTTGTGTTGAAAGTGACCGTGGCAGAGCCTTTTGGAGAAAGGACGGTGAATGTGAGGAAGTGAGAGAGAGAAGGAGTAGGAGAATGGGGGTGTGGGTGACGAGGACGCTAATAAAGAGGGCGGAGTCGGGCTTTGTGTAGGGACACCGGGTGGGGACCATGACGAACAAGCTTTCGGCTGGGGGGGGGAGCGCGACTTGGGGGGGCGTGCCGAGGGTTGGGCGCGAGGGAGCGTGGGACCCGGGCCGTCATTGCGTGCGTTTGTGTGGGCGGGGCTCTTTGGACCGGCGGCACTCATCCAATCTAGTCCACCCAGGGGCATCTCCGCTCGGCTTTGATGCGCCCTACCACACTCACCGCACAACCCCGTAAATCGGCCCCATACCACCCGAGGCACGCCAGGAGCCTCGCCCATCTCCTCGGTCACCACTTGCGCCCAGATCGGGCATGACGATCCGCTTTGTCATAGTCCTCACCACTGAGACCATCCCCATCTTGACCGACTTTTGCTCACATCGGCACTTGCCGTCCGCTCCGGTCCGATCCTCCGCGGCACCTGTCCACTCGAGACGCGAGACGGATCCAATCTCGCGTGGCAAGGACATGTCCGATCTCCGCACCTCGTCCGTGTGTACCTGGAATGTGGAGGTGCGACATGGGAACGCACCAACGCTCGCCTCGTTGTATCCACTCCTCACACACTCGCACGCATTCCATGGCCCGTCTCAAGCCGTCCTCCAGGAAGCGCCAATCTAAGGCCGCGCCGCGCGTGCGCAAGCCCACCCCTCAAGCAAGCCCTGAAATCATCGACCTCGCGGCCAGCAGCGACGACGAGGCGCCCCCACCCAGTAAGCGGCGCCGCACCCCGGACGAGACGAACGACGAGGAGGATGTGTCGGCGACTCTGCGCAGGCTGAGGGCGAAGGAGAAGCAGCGGATGGGCGAGCCCGACGACGACGACGACGACATAGAGCTCGAGACGGCGAAGCTCGAGTTCACCTACAAGTCGGACGACGATCACGAGATCGACAAGGACGACGTGGAGTCGCCTGGCGAGCCTGCCGCACCGGCGAATGGCTGGTATTCTTCACGGAGCGGGCTGTACCCGCCTCCGCCAGAGCCCAAGGCCGAGGAAGACGGTATCGCCGGAGTGGAGGTAGGGGCGGACCCCGACCCTGCCGCAGCGACCATCGCCCGTTCCGCACCGGCCCAGCCAGCATCCCCTCCAGCCCCTGGCTCCAACAACGCCGAGACACCTGACGACGCCAAGCCTGCCGCGCCGCGCCGAGCGCGGCCCAAGAACGGCAAAGTCCTCCGCCCGGGGAAGGACCTCGAGACCGCCACCCTCACCCCACTCTGTATGGACCCGGTCGAGTGCAAGGTCGATAACCACTGGGTCTACCTCTTTTTCCGCTTCTGCGCCGAGCGGCACGCAATGTACACCCGCCGCGCGGCCGGCGTGGCTCGCGACAAGCTCACCGACGACGAGACCATGACTTCAATCCACATCGGCAATGTATACCGCCAGCTCGATCCCTCGTCCGCAAAGCTCCACAACAAGATCATCGGTGTGGGCGACCAGAGCGTGGAAGAGGTCTGCTTCCGCGTCTTCCTCTTCTGCATGTTCTACAAGGACGAGACGTGGGCGGCCCTGTGCGAGGCGGCTACCGGCGACGTCCCTTCCTGGAAGACGTTCGAGGCCGACATGCCGGCCATGGAGGCGGCGCTTCACGAGATGAGCATCGTCAAGCGCCAGCGCCTGTGGTACGGCGGCTTCCAGATCGTGCCGCCGACGGTGTACTTCGCCAAAACGTACCGCAACAGAGGAAAGGACATGGCGCACTACGCCGCAAGCTTGAGGCTCGTCTTGGCGATCATGAAGGCCGGTATTCCGGCGCGCCTCGCCGAGTGTACGTTCGCCATCGACGCGTCGTACGTCCTCGGCACCGTTCCAACACTGGGCGGCTTTTTGGGTCTGAACATTCTATGCTTCCTCAACGACACTACACACTTCAAGTGGCCCTACCGCGACTTTGCGACCTGCGGCCCCGGTTCGCGCAAGTTCTTGCAACGCATGTTCGGGAAGGAGGTCATCAATAACCCGGCGAGGGAGGAGGCCGGCTTGCGCTGGCTCACAGACAACCAGTGGCGCTATTGGGCGCGGCTGGACCTGGACCCGCCCCACGAGTGGGAGCACGGCCTGCGGCCCGGAATGCGGGTGCTCGACGTCGAAAACGCGCTCTGCTGGGCGCACCGGTACGTCAACGCGTACCAGGAGAAGGGCACGCGCTCCCTCGCCGACGAACCGGCTCCGGCGTACGACCCTGAGGTGACGGAGAAGTGCAGCCGCCCCGCGTGGTGCGTCGAGGAAAAATGGCTCCAGAGCACGAGCCGCACCCCGTGGGACGCGGAACACGACGAGGCCGAGGACCACGTCGAGTCTCTCGGCGACGACCGGTATGAGCTGGAGAAGGTCGTCGCACGTCTCGGCAGTACGGACAACGTGGACGGGCTCTTCCGCGTGCGCTGGACTGGCTGGGCGCCCGAGTGGGACACTTGGGAGCGCGAGAGCACGCTGCGTGAAGATGCCGAGGAGGTGAGCTATCGGTGCGCGCGAAGCTGACGACAGGCGCTGGGCGAGTGGCTTGAGCTCGAGCGCAGCGTCCCTGCCGCTATTCAGAGCATCAAGAAGACCAAGCCCTTCAAGTGGCCCAACGGCCGGCCCGCCATTATCAAGCCTGACACCTACACGCTCGATCGCGACGTCGAGAAGCAGGCTGAAGGACGCGCTGCCCGGGCCGCAAAACGCGCCCGCGAGAGGTACGAGTGGGGGTAAGGCGATCATCCGAGAGGGGTGAGGGCGTGGGGCACGGTGACATGGTGGGGACTGTGACGATTCTGGCGGCGTTGCCTGTACCATGCCGGGGTATGTGGCGTTGGCCGCGACCGCCGGCGCGTCATTTGTGCACTGGGCGCAGCGTCGGACAAAGGGGGGACAGGAGGTGCTGTACGAATGCACGTTGTACACTTTCAGCCCGTGCTGCCTACAGACTGCGGGGCTGCGGATCGCCGGGGCCAGACTTCACACGACGGAGGATCGGTGGCGCGTGCCTCCTTCCTCCTGGCTCGTGGGATCCTGGTTCTTTGTGCCCGCAACCGAAGGCGGGGTCGCAGCAGCTGACCTCCGGCCTCCGGCCTTACACATGACTCTTAAGACGGTGGCTGACGCCGACTTCTGGAGAACTCACACTTAACACCAAGCCATCACCCGGCTCTCACAAAAACCACACCAGCGACCAGCTACCAGCTACCAGCTACCACCCACCACCACACCCATACCACACCACCACTCATGCCCCGCTCCAACCTCAGGCCAGGCGACACGCCCTACCCACCCCGCCCCCCCTGCCCACCCATCACCCCCCTCCCCTCCGACGACCGCGACCGGTGGCTGCGGCGCCACTCGGCACCGGCCACAGTCTAGCATCCCACCTAGCATCCCACCCTACCAACCACGATACACTCTCCCACCGGCCCCCCTCCCACAATACACGCACCCACCCTCACTGTGCATGCCACCACCCCGCCGATCGGCCGATCGATCCCATGCCACGACTGTGCAGCGAAATCGAGCGTAACGACTCCTCACGACGCGACGCGCCGATCGGGACCGCGCAGACGGCGCTTCCCACGCCCTCTCTTCTGAGACGCGATGACGCGACGACGACCGAGTAGCGCCGTACATGAGCGACTCGAGCAAACGAAACTGTGGCGCGAGCATCGCCTCGCGAGCGCCCAGCACCGGCCCGAGGCCGGCCCCACCCTCCCCCTCCCCTTCCAACCGCACCACCCACCCTCCCCCCGGTTTTTCACCCCTGTATTGATAGCTAAAGACGCTGCAGTCATGCATCACTCTTGCCCTACTTCTTCGGCTGGATCTTGAGGCTAAAGTCGACATGCCCGAGGCCCTGGTGCACGGCCGACGTGCTGAGAATGTCAATGTCCGGGCCGAGGTGGCCGGCCAGCGAGCCCTCGACGATGCCGCCCGACGTCTCGATGAGGAACTCGCGCTGCCCGCGCCACTTGTCCTTGAGGCGCTTGGCGGCCGAGTGCAGGCCCTCGCCCTCGATGTTGTCCAGCATGACAATGTTGGCGCCGGCCGCGATCGCCTCGTCCGCCTCGTCGTAGCTCTGGCACTCGACGTTGACGAGCAGGCTGAAGCCCGCGACGCGGCGCACAGCCTTGACCGCCTCGGTGATCGAGCCTGGGGTCAGTAAACTGATAAGACTCAGGCACGCCAACTTGGTCTTCCGTGAACCGAGCAGTCACCGCTCGGAACGCAGCGGCAGCACGCGTGATGCAGTGCTCTGATCACGGCCTCGAGCACAACACGCGTGGGAGCCGCCTCGGTCGCGCTTTGCATTGGCGGGAGAGCTCGCTCCCGAGACGCCACCCCATCCTGGCGCTTCGCGAACCGTCCCGAGCCAGCAACTCACCGTGCGCCCAGATGTGGTTGTCCTTGAGCATGACCATGGAGCTCAGGTCGTGGCGGTGGGGGTCGACACCGCCGACGAGCATACCGTACTTCTCGACGAGGCGGAAGCCTGCTGTCAGCTATACCGAAGGGTCGGAAGCTCACCAGGCGTGGTCTTGCGGGTGCCGGCGACGACGCCCTTCCAGCCCTCCTTGCGCGCAATGTCGCGGAACTTGCGGGACGCCGTCGCGATACCCGAGCACCGCGCGAGCATGTTGAGGCCCACCCGCTCGCCGAGGAGGAGCTCGCGCGCGCGCCCGCGCACGATCGCGACCTTGGTCTTGCTGCCCTCGGGGATCGCGGTGCCCTCGGGCACGAGCCACTCGACAGTGCAGTTGACGTAGGCAAAGATGGCGGTGAAGAAGGGGACGCCGGCGACAATGCCGCCGCTCTTGCCCCACAGGATGGCCTCCTGCTCGTCCTCGCCGACGACAAAGCCCGCCCAGTCAAAGCTCGGGGTGTCCTCGGCGAACCAGCCGGGGATCGCCTCCTTCCAGCTCGGGGGGAGGAGGTGGGCGAGGTTCTGCCCGGGAGCGAGGTCGGTGGCCTTGAGCGCGAGTGCTTCAGACATGGCGAGAGGGTAGTTTGTCAAACAGCGACAGCGAAGAGTTCCGCACGCCGACGACATGTATTCCGGGATGGCCGCGGGGTGCCCGGTTCGGAACGTGTGCTCGGAGCAGCCGGAGATTTGGTCCCGTCTGGTGCCCCGGTGCCTGGCGATGATCAATCACGCACTCGGTGGTGACCAAGCCGGTTCTCGCGGTTCTCTACGGGATTCCAACTTCGCCCACCACACCTCGTCAACGGTCAACGCCAACGTCAACGTCTACGCCAACGTCGAGCTCAAGCATCATGGCACCCTGCCCGCTCCCGACCTGGCCGCCCGCGCTCACCGACGCCCAGCAGGCCGACCTCGCGCACCAGGCCGCGACGTACGCCCTCGCCCACGGCTTCACCCTCCTCCCCATCCCCCCCAAGGGCGAGCGTGTCCCCGACATCCCCACGCAGGTGATCGCCGCGCCCCTCTCCCTCCTCCCCACGCCCTTCCCGCGCCCGGCGTACGTGCAGGCCAAGAGCATCCAGCGCCTCTACAATGCGCTGTATGCGCGTGTCGCGCTCGACTGGGAGTTCCTCGACGGGATCATGGAGCAGGTCGCGCCGGTCGACGACTTCCAGGCCGAGCTCTGGAACCGCTGGAAGGCTATCCGTGACGAGATTCAAGTGACGCAGGTGCGTGGAACGAGACAGCTATGGCGCGACCAGCCTCAGCTGACCCCAGCCCGTCCAGCTCGGTATCTTCCGGTCCGACTACCTTCTGCACGAGCATGGGAACGCAATCGGCGAGAAGGCGCACGTCAAGCAGGTCGAGTTCAACACGATTGCGGCTTCGTTCGGCGCGCTCAGCCAGAAGGCGAGCGAGATGCACCGGTGAGTTAGTCGTCGTGCCCACCTGACCCCAGCTACCTCTCCGAGCAGACCAACTACTACCACGCACACCCGCAGCTGCACAACCCCAACGCGTTTGTCGACAACCACTCGCTCGAGGAGATTGCGGCTGGTCTTGCCGAGGGGTACAATGCGTACGGGAACGACGACGCGGTCGTGCTGTTCGTCGTGCAGGAGGGTGAGCGCAACGTCTTTGACCAGCGCGCGCTCGAGTACCAGCTCCTGAGGCGGCACCACATCCAGGTCGTGCGGTTGACGTTTGCGGAGATTGCCAAGCGCGGGCAGCTGGACGACGACAAGGTGTTCTGGCTCGACAACCCGCTCGGCAAGGAGCCGCTCGAGGTCGCGCTCGTCTACTACCGTGCGGCGTACACGCCGGCCGACTACACGAGCTCGGCGGAGTGGGACACGCGCGTGCTGCTCGAGCGGGCGACGGCGATCAAGTGCCCCTCGATGGCGCTGCAGCTCGCCGGCGCCAAGAAGGTGCAGCAGGTCCTCGCGGCGCCTGGCGTCCTGGAGGACATGCTGATGGGCCGGGCGCGGCCCGACGTCGGCTTCGGCGCCGGGCCAGGATCGCTGGCGGCGCACGACGCCGCCGCGCTCCGCGACACCTGGACGGGCCTGTGGCCGCTCGATAGCAGCGAGCAGGGCCAGAAGGCGCTGCAGCTCGCGCGGGAGCACCCCGAGCGCTTCGTGCTCAAGCCCCAGCGCGAGGGCGGCGGCAACAACATCTACCGCGACAACATCCCGCCCTACCTCGCCCAGCTCGACGAGGAGGACAAGAAGCGTCCAGGAGAGGCCCCGCGCCGCGAGGCCTACATCCTCATGGAGCTGATCGAGCCCCCGAAGGGGCTGCACAACCTCCTCGTGCGCGGGGGCGAGGGCAAGCCGCGCCTCGCCGACGTCGTCTCCGAGCTGGGCGTGTACGGTGTCGCGCTCTTTGGCGGCAAGGTGGCCCCGGTCAACAAGGAGGCCGGGACGCTCCTCCGGACAAAGGGCCGCGAGAGCGACGAGGGCGGCGTCGCCATCGGCATCTCGTCCATCGACAGCCCGCTCCTCGTGTAATATAGCGTAGCGTCTAATACATGCATGTCCGTGTGGGAGTCGTGGTAATGTACAAGCCGGGTCTATGGCTCGCCGCCGTTGGCGCGGCCCCGCTTGGCACGCGCCTTGATCTCACGGAGCTTGCGCTGCTGCGCGCGCTCCTTGGCCTTGCGCTTGCTCTCCTTGAGCTGCTCGAGCGCCTTGTCCTCTGCGTCCTGCCTCATCTTCGCCTCCTTCGCCGCCTTCGCCGCCGGGCTCAGGGGCAAGTCCTCCTCTCTCACGCCAACGCCGCCGGGAGTCGCGCCGCGCAACCGGATCCGCCCGTCCTTGAGGTACTCGGTGATAACAGGGGACGCGGCCGGACGGTACTTGAACTCGTCCGAGTATCTGGGGTCAGCGGGGCGTGGGAAGTGGAGGAGTGGGGAGGGGCCTGGAGCGCCCAGGTGTGAGAGGAGGGAGGATCGGCAGGGGGAAGGACTGCGACTGCGCACACCAAAGCGGTGCACACAACAACGAAAGCCACTGCAAACACACCTACCGCGTCGCGTAGATGATCTCGGGCTGCTCGGACTTGGAGGCGCCGCGGCCGAGGCGCACGGCAAACCACCCGAGGAAGAGGACGGTGGCGATGAGCGCCGCGCGCTTCCACCACGCCGGCGCGGGGCGGTTGAACTCTTCGAGCGTGGAGCGCGAGTGCGGGTTCTGGAGGTTGAGCTCCTGCTCCTGCTCGTTCTCGGCGACGTGGGCGGCGTCCTCGGATGTGGGCACGCGCTGGTACGACGACATGGTTGGTGAGAGTGTAATGGGCGTGTTGGAGACGCGTTGGGCGATGAGGTGGCTGAGCCCAAGATCGGCGACGGGGGTAATTTTCCTTATTCAACCCTCCCCTCAATCTAGTGGGCCCCGCAGTGCAGCAATATTTCGTGCGGCCCGGTGACTTTTGTTGACATCTCACACTCGATATGGCAGCCACGAAACCAGCACCACGAACGAACGGCACCGACATCCTCGACCAGGATGCGGTTATGCGCGCGATGCGCGAGGCGGCTGCGGCCAAGCGGGCCCAGAGCGGGAGCGAGGACGAGAGCGGGAGTGACAACGAGAGCGGGAGTGACAACGAGAGCGGAAGTGACGATGAGAGCGGGAGCGAGGACGAGGGCGGCGACGCGAGCGACGCCGAGAGCGACGCCGTGTCCAGTGCATCGAGCTCTCCGCCTTCCCCGCCCCGCCCAGTGGCCCGCGCCTCGGTCGCCACCACCTCGCGCGTCAAGCTGCCCCCGAAGTCGGACACCAAGGGCAAGGCCTCGGCCACCCCCTTCGACACGCCCCGCGTCGCGGCCAACGCGACGTTCGAGAGCCTCGGCCTTTCCGCGCCCGCGATCCACGCGCTCGCGGCGCTCTCGATCCGCGCCCCCACCGAGATCCAGACGGCCACGATCCCCGCCATGCTCGCCGGGCGCGACGTCATCGGCGGCGCCAAGACCGGCAGCGGCAAGACGCTGGCCTTCGCCCTCCCCATCCTCGAGCGCCTCGCGCGCGACCCCTTCGGCCTCGCCGCCGTCGTGCTCACGCCCACCCGCGAGCTGGCGTTCCAGCTCACCGAGCAGTTCCTGGCGGTCGGCAAGCCGATGGGGCTGATGACCGAGACGATCGTCGGCGGGATGGACATGCTCGCGCAGGCGCAGGCGCTCGAGCGCCGGCCCCACATCATCGTCGCTACCCCCGGCCGCCTCTGCGACCTGCTGCGCTCGGACGGCGTCGAGCAGGGCAAGCTCCGCCGTGTCCGCACCCTCGTGCTCGACGAGGCGGACCGCATGCTCACGTCCTCGTTTGCGCCCGAGCTCGCGTACCTCTTTGAGCAGATTCCCAAGTCGCGCCAGACGTGTCTCTTTACGGCTACGATCAGTGACGCGATCATGGACCTCGCCAAGCGCCCACCTCCGCCCGGGAAGCAGGTGCCCTTCGTGTACCGTGTTGCCTCGGAGTGAGTACAGCTGAATGCGTGTGACTTAGCTGACAACAGGACTCTCACCGTCGAGAAGCTCAAGCAGAAGTACCTCTTCATCTCGTCGCAGATCCGCGATACCTACCTCTACTACCTGCTGCTGCACCCGCCATCCGACATCGACGCGGCGCTCACCGCGCCGAGGCCCAAGCCCAAGCCCAAGATGGTGCGCGGGAAACGCGCGCGCTCCGAGACGCCAGAGGACGAGGGCCCGCACATCGTCCCCACCATCATCTTCACGCAGCGCTGCGCCACAGCCCAGCTCCTTCACCTCCAGCTCGAGGAGCTCGACATCCCCTCCGTTCCCCTCCACTCGCAGCTCACCCAGCCCGAGCGCCTCCGCTCCCTGGCCCGTTTCCGCGCGCGCGACGTCCCCGTCCTCGTCACCACGGACGTCGGGTCCCGCGGTCTCGACATCCCCGAGGTCGCCATGGTCGTGAACTGGGACTGCCCGCGGCGCGCAGACGACTACATCCACCGCGTGGGTCGTACCGCCCGTGCTGGGCGCGGCGGTGTCGCCGTCACAATCGTCACGGCGAGCGACACCGAGCTCGTGCAGAGCATCGAGGCCGAAACCAAGGTCAAGCTGGTCGAACTGGAGCTGCCCCAGGATGCCGTGTTGCAGGACCTTAACAAGGTCTCTGTGGCACGGCGAGTGGCCGCCATGGGGATGCACTCGTCCAAGTTTGGCGAGCGCAAGGCCATCAATGAGGCCAAGGCCATCAAGCGGGCGCGCCGCGACGCGGCGAAGTAGGAGGCGAGCGCTGGCGAGCGCTCCGGCGTGTTGACGAACGGCTTCACAAGCCACCCCATCTGTACCTAGACATCCATGCATTGCTGCACATCGAGCTTGGGCCGAGGCACCGAGCACCCCAGATCCCATGCCGCACACTGTCCCCGCATCCCAGCGACGCTTGCCGTTGTTGACTTCACGTCTGATTACGCGAAGCCGCCTCGCCTCATCAGCCGGCTCCGGGACTGAGCGCTTGGCGGACTGTGCACCCCACAACCGCGGCCGCAGCCGACTGGGCCCCCACCCACGCGCTCACCCCGCAGCCCTTGCGCTCACCCATGCCGCTGATCGGGGATCGGGGATCGCCGAGGACGAACACCTGCGGCGATAACTGGGACGCCGAATCCACGGATGGACACGAGCCCATCGCCGGCTGTTGGCGGGGTGACGTGGGAGGCCTCGTCGCTGTGAATAGCACCGGCCGAGACCGAGAGCCAACCGCTCGCGGTGTGAAGCGGTTGTCCGCCACAACGCCTTGCCATTGTGGCTCAGCACTGCCTCCCACCCCACCTCGCCACACGGAGCCGCATACACGGAGCCGCATACCGAACGGGACAGTGGAGCAGCAACACCAGCGCCATAGATGCCGGCACAGAGGAGCAGCTGTCAGGCACACGATGGTGCCTGGGTGCACGTGCCCCACCGCCCAAGCTCAGATCTGCGAGGCACGAGCACGAGCCTCGGGGATTCTCGCACTAACGGTTACTAGAGCGAATTCTGCAATGTCCGATCCGCGATCAGCAATCAACAAGTCTTGCGCTAGGCCAGTCGCGGCTCTGCATCAGCACGGCGTCTGTGCTCGTCACCATGAATGGGGAGTAAGCGAGCACACGCCGCCGCCACGGGGTGCGGGCAGGGCGATTCCAGACGGAGTGACTAACATGCGCCACGCGATGACGCGTGCCCTCGGCCGTCGGCCAGGAGTGGCGGTACGCGGGGAACGGGGCGGAACCGCCGCGAGCCGAGGCCGAAGTCCCCCATCTCCCGGCTGCGATAGGGGGCTGCGTTGATTGCGCCAGCGCTGATTGATGCGCGCTGTCGACTGCGTCGGCCCTCGGCCCTCGGATTGCTCTCTCCGCCACCCCTTCCTCCTCTTGGTCCTCCTCTTGGGATGGTGATGTAGGCCCCGGCGCACACTCATATCAACCAGCTTCTTGGAAGCGCGCGACCATCCCGCCCTCCTCGCCACCTCGACTCTCCAGATCGCTACTCCCCACACTACTCTCACGGTCCCACGATCCCGCTGTCCCACGCCGCTCCCACTCCGGAGGCTATATCTCATCTCGCCGGTCGCCCGTTGATGCCCCACACCCCGCCCCTGCGAGATGGTCCTTATCAAAGGCAAAGGCTTGCTCTCGCGCAACAACAAGCCCCAGGGCTCCGTCCTCGACCTCCCCGTTGACCAGTACGACGCCGTCACCCACCTCCCCGAACGCATCCAGGTCGGCCCGTACGCGGTCAAGCCCCTCGTCCGCGTCTCTGATGGTGAGCCCCACCGCAACACTTCTGACAGCAGTGCGCGACCACCTCACGGTCCTAGCGGCATTTGCCGACGTTGCCCGCCGCGAAGGCGAGCACTTTAGGCGGTACGCCAACCACGCCGCGCAGGAGTACGAGTTCTGGGCGCTCTCCGTCCTCCCCTACCGCCGGCGGAAGGCGGCGCGCGCAAGCCGCACCGGCAGCGGCAGCTCGCACTCCCACCCCTCGCCGGGGACCAGCACCGACCCCTCCCCCGCCGTGAGCCGGAGATCCAGCGAGCGCGAGCACAGGCCCATGCCGTCGGCCGTGTCCATCGCTGCCGCAATGGACGGGCGCGCCCATACCGACCCCACACCGACACGCACGAGCACGCCAACGACGAGCCTCGGGGCGCCCCTCAAGCTCCACCTCCCCGCACACACGGAGGCGCCCCTCGTCCAGTCCCCCAGCGGCATGTCGCCGTACTCGAGCGTGTCGTCCCTGCCCTCCTCCCCCGCGTCCGAGCCGCACCACCCGCGCCGCCGGCTCCTCGCGGCGTCCGAGCTCCCGCCCCTCCCAGTCCTCATGGCGTGGCACGCCCACCTCCTCCACCCGGCGCAGTACGCGTCCGACACGGCCCCGTGCGAGACGTACGCCGCGCTCGCCGACGTCCTCTTCCCGCTCGCCGACGTCGCCGCCGCCATCCGCGCCGGCACCCTCCCCACCGAGCTCGAGCACGCGCCCGAGCTCCACTCCCACTCCATCTCGGGGTGGCGTGTCCCCGACATCGCCGTCGCCGTGCAGCAGCAGGCGCGGGTGGTGGGCGTCGTGCGCGAGCTGGGCTGGCTGGACGCCGCGTTCGTCGACGGCCCCATCGCGCCCCTCCAGCGCGCGATCGTGCGCTACCACGCCTGGCTCGACCTGTTCGCGGCGACGCACGCCACGCGCCTCGGCCCCGCGATCGACATCGAGCTCATCTGGCGTACGCACCAGCTGCGCGGGGCCGCGTACCGCGCCGAGACGGAGAAGCTGCTCGGGCACGCGCTCGACCAGGCCGACCGCGGCGACGAGGACCTCCTCCGCCGCACGGGCAGCCTCTGGTCCAAGCGCTTCGGGCAGAGCTATGTCGAGGCCGCCAAGACCCGCGGCATGTTTCCCCCCGGCTTCCGGCGCCCCGTGCGCCGAAGCACCGTGTGAGCGGCGCACAACACGTACATTGCAGCACTCCCTTGTAGCTTTAGCACAGCATCACTGTAACATTAGCACCCATGTCATAGTATATTCTTACGTGTGGCAGCGTGGGGCTGGGAGCCGAGTTGTCAGGCAAGCGACGTGTGGCAGGCAGGCTTGCTGCCACAAACCCCCGCCACGGCCGCCACAGATGGCGAACGGGCAATGATGGCGGAATTCTATCCCCACATTGCGCTCATGAACGCCCGATACCGTCACGCGTCACGCCGTCGCGCTGGCGATGGAGTGGGGCGCCTTGTTCGTCGACCATGCCGACACCGCCCTTGCGCACCGGACATCGGCTCGCCAGCCCCGAAGGCCACAGGGCGATCAGGACGCGCGGATGGCTGGCAGCGTGACGCGTCGTCGGACATGACCATTGTGACTCTCTCCGTGACTCGGGGAACGATCGGGCACGCCGACTTTCCGAGCGTTCTGCTGGAACCTCTACACCCATGCTCCGACCACGGTCTGTGCGCTGCGCGGGCTGCAATCGCCGCGGACGCGTTCGTTCCGCCACCGTGCCGCAATTCATCATCGCGCCACTGCACGAGCCCCAGATCTTGTGAGAACTGAGACACCATTCAAGTGCTGCGCCTCGAATTGAGATCCAGTGAACGTGCGCGACTGATAATCTCCCGACCCCAAGGCCCTCGTTTGCAGGAGTGCGCAGCGCCCAACGCCCACGTTGGCTGCGAGGCGCCTCGTTCCTCGATCATGCTCCTGCAATCCGCGAGGGCAAGGAACGCTCACATGCTGCGCTTGAGCGCTGCCGGCGGCGTGGTGCAGTTCAGCCAACAGCCACTCCCACCAGCCATGAGGCGAGATGAAACGCCGCGACATGCACCAAGAAGGCAAGTAGGATCGCGGGGCACATGTCCACGCATGGTCTCGGAGGGGCGCGGGCTCCGAGCGGATGCTGGTTCGGGGGAGGTGTGGGGTGCAGATCCCCCGCGCTAGGCTATAGCTGAGGGAGACGGGGTCGACGCACTAAGATGACCTCAGCTTGGGGGCAGAGGCCCAGAAAATGCATGTAGGGAAGGCTGCGAGGGGTTGCGGGAGCGAGTGGGATGACATGAGAGGCTGCAGACATGCAGACGACGAGCGGCAGATGTTTGGTTAGGTTCATTACAACTGGGGTAATGGCTGGATGGATGGGTGCCATGTTTGGTGGATGAGGCAAACACTGTGCCTGAAGAGGGCGACTGACTTTTCACTCGTGCTAATCTGCCGATACTCGTCTGCCTGCTGGATCGCTGGAGGCGCGTTTCAGTCTCAACTACGGCCCGAGGCAACCCACCGCAGAGCTTGAAGGTTGCCCACGACGCTCGCGGGTTGGGACGCCGACATGGGGCCCACGCAGGGGTCAGTGCGTAGAGACTTGGCACGCAAGAACTTTGGCGGCACCCATCAACCCTCGGGACGAGGAGGCACCGTGACTGACTTTTGAACAAAGCTCCGGGAGCGAGAGTCAAACTGGTGCATGGCTGTTGTGGTGCAGAGGATGAGGAGACGCGCGACTCCCAAGGGAAGTCGAGGCGATAAGAGAGTGTTGTGGTTGGGCGTGTCTGGCTGTGGACCTCGTTGACGGACAAGTTGTGACATTCCAGGTCTTGCTTCCCTGGCGCGTTTCCCACAGTTTGCCTCTTGTTTGGTTACCAACTGCGCATGCTCCTGCGCCTGCACACCTGTACACGCCCACCCACAATCCACACTCTCACTCCCTCCCTGCACTCACAACGTCTGTCTCAAAACATCTCCCTCCGTCACATCAACAAACTTCTTGTTTCCTCTTCTTCTCTCCCATCCTTCTTGCTCCACATCACTCCCCACTCCTACAACCCACACTCCCACAACCAGCTTCCCACGCCTGGACACCATCCCCCACCCCCACATCCCCACTGTCAACAGCACCACGTCGCCTATCGCCATTCACTTGTGCACACGAGCGCGATCGCCATCACGGACCCTCCACCTCGTCATCACTCTCCCCCCCAGTTCCTGTCTCGACTACCTTGCTCGGCACCTTCAGTGGCAATGTACACTACGGCCCTACCCCATAGGCCCCGACCGCCTGGAGCGCGTCGGGCCCCACTCCGGTCCACCGCCGGAGAAGCCCCGCCCCTCCCCTCCAAACAGGCCCTCAACATGCAAGAGTCGCCCGTCGCTGCCAAGGGCAAGGGATACGACATGTACACCTCGCCCATGCAGAGACCTGGCTTACGCCGCCGCCCATTAAGCCTGCTGTCCGAGTCGAGCGTCCTCTCGCCACCGCCTCCCTATGGCGGCGGCCGAGAAGTCGCGCCTTCCCCCGATGACAAGGATTCCCCCATCGCCATCCCTCCTCCGCCCCCTGAAGGCATCGAGTCTGGTCCCTCGTCTGTCCGCAACAGCCTGTTCGACAATGATATCCCCGGTCCCGAGGAGGATGAGGGCGAGCCTGGGAACACTCTCACACTGCGCGGAGTGCAGAAGCTTATCCGCCAGCATGAGTTTGGTGGGTCACTCGATGATCCATCTTGCTGACGCTAGAAACCATGAACGATACGCTTCAGGGCCGTCTGCTCGAACTCACGAGCTCGCCCAACGCTACCCTTCCCTCTCAGTTCGACCTCGACGCCAGCATCTCCCCTCGCTCGTCGCCGTACCGCATCTCACCTCACAATGGGCGGCGGTTGCGCACGGTTCCCAGCGACCCTGGACTAACGTTCCACCATCCCAGGTCTCGTGTGGCAAGCAACACCGATGCCCGTGACCTGCGTCTGGCGGCCGTTCGCGCCGAGGAGGACGCTGCCACCATCGCCCAGCTGGAAGCCGCTCTCTCCGAGGCTCGTGACGGCGAGGAAGCCCAGCGCAAGGCAGCCGCTCGTCTCCGGCGCGACCTACAGCGCATGAAGCGCGAGCTCGAGCACGCTGAGGACGTCATTATCGATAACCAACGCATCTACACTCCCGAGGCCGACCGCGACCGCCTGCGCAGCGTTGAGCGCGTCACCCAGTGGGCATCTGTGTCCCGTCCCCGTGGTCGCGGTAGCTATGGTCCTCCGCCGGACGACGAGCCTGTCGGCTGGGGCGCCACCGCCTTCCCCGAGTTCCCACGCTACGGCGACATCACAAGCGAGGAGGCCGAGGTTGCTGCGGCGGCGGCTGCGATTGAGCAGCAGTCTACTGCGCCCACCGCCACCGCGGAGTCGACTGTGGAAGAGTCTGTCCCATCGCAAGACCCTTCCTCCGCCGCTTCCGCGACATCCGACGAGCCGTCTGAGGCGCCCCCATCCCCCGTCGTCGTCCTCGAGCGTGCTGGGAGACCCAGACCTTTCATAACCGCGTCGACGTTCGCCAGCCCTTCCAGAGACACTGCGTCTGCACCCCAGGTGACCATCAATCCGGCTTCGCTCCCTCCCTCCGCTCAGAGGACTCCCATGAACACTGGGCCACGCCGCTCTCGTAGCGTGAGGGCGACGGGAACCGGCAGCGATCTCCTGAGGGAGAGCATGCGCGTGCGGACCAGATCTTTCACGTCTGCACCGCAGCTCATGTTAACGCCTGGCCATGAGCGCAAGGTCTCCGACGCCTCGATCTCCCCCAGTACCGCCAGCCACACTTCGGATCTCTCAATAATCGACAGCGTGCGCTCCATCTACTCGGCTGTGGTCGGTGCCCATCGTTCGCTCGGCAGCGAACTTGGCAGCGGCTTCCACCCTACCCCGACGAAGAGCAATGACGATATGACCGTCTCGCCAACCCCGATGGGTTCCACCAACCCACAAACTCCTAAGAACCTTGGCCAGCGGCCGCGTCATGCTCGGTATCCGTCGACCCCGACGACAACGTTCCACTTCCGAGGTGTCCTCGAGTCGCCATCGCAGCCTAGTGCGTATGACAACGAGTACCCAGGGGCCCCAATTAGAATGGCGCCAGTCGCCGCAAACTGGTCGGGGCAGTCGTGGCCAACGCCTTGCCCGCCTCCCCGTGAGGCGCCGAGCGAGATGGACTACACGGACGAGTTATCGGTACCGCCAATGCCTGGCATCTACACGCCCGAGCCGCAGCACCACCGTCATGGTTGGCCATCCCAGCCAGGTGCCGGTCCCGGTCTCACGCCATCCCCCCACTTCACAACGGGGCTTGCCCCCTGTGTCGACCCGTGGGACGAGTACTCGGACCGTCTCACGCCAAGCCCGCGCATGCGCAACCTGAGACCCCTGCTGCTCCTCACCAGACCGGCCGCGCACGCTCGCACCTCGTCCCTCGCTCTGGCCAAGGACCGCTCGGCAAGCAGGGCGGGATTCAAGTTCCAGCGCGGCCCACCGCAGCCAGTGCCCCAGCCGACGCCGAGCAACGCGGTGGTGGCATACACTCGTGCGGGTGGGCGGGTTGTGATAGCGCCGGCTGCCCACGCTCCGGCCGTCCGCCTCCCCGTCACCATCCCGGGGCGTATCACGCACGACCTCTTCTGCCTCATACTGGTGTTCCTCGACTACCTCGAATGGTTCATCATCCTGCTGTATCGCTTCACGGTCGACCTCCGCGCCGGGCCTGCTGGCGCTGAGGCAGCCTTGTGAGTAGCTGAACGGTTGCAAGAGTTGAGCTAACATGCAGAGGGTTCAAGCGCCGCGAGCACCCACAGCGCTTCTACCTCTAACCTGAGCCGCTCGAATGGCGATCAGCTACGCAACCACACTGGCCACGCCACTCCTTCCCCTTTCTTGATATATTAGAGAGCCGCGCACTGCCGCATGGCACGGCCTCCTAGACGCAACGTTCCTTCGACTCAATCTGTTCCTCCGGTCATTCTCTCTAGTGCCTCCACCCGTTGGTCTCCACACTCCCTGTTGTATTGTCTCGGCTTCACGCCGCCCTCGTCGCCTGTACTGCGAGCGAACACTATACATAGATTATAGGTGCGATGCAGCACTGAATCGCGCATCGCGGCTATCAAATACAGCTGAAGTACTCTACACATAGTTTGTCACAACTACAGGCGGCCTCGGTATGGCCATTACTCGTCTTCTCCTTGACATTACGCCTCGGTGATCGCGCGCACAAACCGCTCCCAACGCTCGATGGCGTCGACCACAGTCCGCTCATACACCTGGGGGTCGCCCTGGAGGGGAAAGATCTCGCGGTGCACTGTGCCGCAGTCGGAGCACGGTTTGCACAGCGCCTCGTACTCCTTGGGACGGGCGGCGGCGGCCCGGTCCGCGAGCTCGAGATGCACGAGTCGCTCCCAGCGTTTGACCGCGGGGATCATGCGCGCGGCATCGGTGCCCGCTTTGGTCGCGCCTGGGAGGAACGTGTGCAGGATAGAAGGCGCACGCGTGACGCCAGCGCCAGAGGGTGCGCGCGCCTTGAGAGGGAACACATCCCGCAGGGTCGGCACATACCCGCACTGCGCGGACCACTGGCCCATGCGGCGGGGCACGTTATCGCTCCGCCCGACCTTGAAGTACGCTGTCTGCGTGCCGCCCAGCGTGCGCAGTTCGTACGCATAGATGAACCCGGGCGAGTCCTTGGCCGTGAGTGGCGAGTCCATCGTCACGCGCAGCAGGGCCTGTGTCTGCTGGCCCAGATCGGCCGGGATGTAGTCTCCTGTCAGCGTGACATGATGGCTGGCAACTCACCCTTGAAGTCGATCCAGACACCGGACTTGCCCCGCGCATCACGCCAGTAGAAACCGTCCGCTGCGCAAACCATGCCCGCATGGTCGCGGCAGTACCGGCCGACAGCGCCGGCGCGGGGAGCGTCCCCGTCGTCCCCGAGCGACGAAGCAAGAAGCGGCGCCTGGGCGCGCACCAAGCGCTTACATGGCGTCCCGGCACGCGTGTAGCCCGCACACCGCACGGGCGTGCTGGACTGCGCGCCGCGGGTCGGCGTGCTCGAGCCGGAGGAGGGAGGCGGGGGTGCCGGCCGCGTTGGGGTGATCTTGTGCTTCGTCTTCCTCCCCTTACCCTTCGGACTAGCGGTGCCCACAGCCGCAGCTGCGGTCACTCCGCCCGCCGCGCTCACCGTCCACGATGCCCTCCGCGGCGCTGCTTCTTCGCCAGAGGACTCTGGGGTCTCGTCGTCGCTGTCGAGCGTGAGGTCGATGACGTCCCGTCCTCGGCGGGGCGGCGCCGTGCGAAACAAATTGGGAGACGGGGTCCTGGCCGGCGCCGCTGGTGCATCCTTTTTTGGCGGCTTCGGGGAGGATGCTGCCGCATATAAGGGCGACATGAAGGACACGCCGCTCGGGGCTGTCGCGACAAACTTGGTGAGCTTCTTCTTCCCTTTCCCCTGCGGCGATGGTGTCGATGTCGAAGCGGCGGAGGGGCCAGACGCAGAAGAGCTAGCCACATGCGAAAGGGGACGAGCAGCCTTGGGTGCGGGAACGGAAAGGGTCCGTGTCCGAGGCGGTGTGGGTACAGGAGCCGCCGCGGCCATCCTGGCGGCTGGAGCCGATGCCTTCCTCGTCCGTGGCGGTGTCACGAGCTGCACCTGCGGTGCCGCATGGGCTGGCAGTGCCGGGGTGGGCCGCAAGTTCGGCGCATGCGTCGTCAAAGTAGGGTTGGGAGCGTAGAGGGACTGCGGACGGAACGACGTTGACGTCCTCGGAACCGGTGCAGGCGGCACGCGCTGCGGAACTTCGGGCTGCGCCGAGGCCGGGGTGCTGGGGTGGACGCTTGGCCGCGGGGCCATCAGGGACCGAGCGTTGTAAGAGGACACAGGGGGGTACTGTGGCGGACCCGTCGGGCGGGGCGGGACGGGGGGTGGCTGGGAGTGTGCTCTCTCGTGTCTTGGAGGCGGGACAGCCTGAGCGGCAGGGGTTGACCGCCGCCGATCGTCAAGGGGCGGAGCGGGTAATGGCTTGTCTCTGTCACCGAGGTCAAGGCGGGCCATTGCTCCGCCGATGTTGGGCACGAGGCGGCGCCATGACGAGCGCGAGCCGCCGCTGTCGTCGCTGTTTCCTCGGCGAGGGGGGCGTGGGATTGGCGGGTGCGCGGGGCCCTCGTCCGGCCCGAGCCGCGCCTGGCGGGGTGGGAGGGGTGGGGGTGCGGGCGCGGTGGCAGAGTAGGGAGGGGGCGGGGGAAGGTTGCCTGCGGACTCGGGGGTGTAGTCTGGTGGAAGTGGGGATGTCGAGGTCATGGTGTGGCGGTGTGTTCAGAGTTCAGAGAGACGACATGAGAATGGGGGTCGAATGGGTGGCAAGGTGGGTGATGGGCGATGGCTCGATGCTGATAATGAGGGTGACGGAGTCTGTGATGTAGGTGGCAGTCGAGGAGCGGGGAGCGGTCTGGAATGAATGAGATGAAAGAGGTAGCGAGGTAGAGTAGAATGGAGGTAGAGTAGAGAGTAGAGCTAAGTTGAGATCTATGAATGCGCTCATCGCCGTAGTGTGCCGTTCCAACTCGAGGCATGCTGTGTGCGCCACTCGAAATCAGGCACGATGGCCCAGCCACACTCGCACATCAGCGCGCCTTTCCGAGTCGGACAGCCTTCTTACGCAGGCCTGCACAGCTCACAGGGTGAGATGGCAGCCGAAGGTGGAGGTTTAGGCGCGACACCACGTGGCTTGACCCAGAATGTTGACGCCTGCGTCGCGATCGCGTTCCACCTCGAGTTCGCAACCTACATTCATCCATCCACCGCCTCCCCACGACCGGCAACACTTAATCTTTACAGTATGGCGGGACGCGTCGCGCCAGTCCCGCCGTTTGTGGAGCTCCCGTCGCTCCCGCGCCCGCAGGTCGTCGACGAGGGCGGATTCGAGCTCAGCGATGAGCAGATCGAGGCGCTGGCCGCGCAGGTGGCTGGCGATGGCGCCGACGAAGAGGAGGGCGCCGAGGAGGTCGAGGAAGAAGTTGAAGGGTCCGCCCAGGTGTCTGTTGCGGAAGGCGAGGAGCCGGAAGAACGGCAACCGCTGCTGAGCTTAGACCAGAGGTGAGTGTCTCCTGACTTGAGCGGGCCAGTCACTCTAGTTGGCGAGAGTGGTCTCCTACCTCCCCAGAGGCTAGCAGAGCGCCCTCTTTGGCCAGCTGTTTGCATCTTCTGCGAAGCTGACCCCAGCCTTGTGCTCCAGTACTCGATCCTCCAGACGCGGCATCACCATATGCGACACCTCCTCCCGCTGATCTTCACGCACCCGCCTGTTCCCGCGCATAACCGCCCGCGCCTGCGACCAAGCGGGAAGAAGGAGTTCGTCTTCCCCACTCCCGCTCCTCCACCCCAACCCCTCCCCAGCGCCGAGTACCACGGCCCGAGCACGAAGGAGAAGAAGAAGAAGGGCAAGGGGAAGGAGAAGGCGAAGGAGGGCGCAGATGCCGACGGCGACGACAAGGACAAGGATAAGGACAAGGAAGACGAGAAGAGCGGCGACGAGTCGGACGAGCCCAAGAAGGGCCGCAAGAAGGAGCAGCCCGCGCCGGCGCACGAGATCGAGTGCATCGCGCGCGTAACCCTCCAAGTCGGGCCCATGAGCTTCCCAAACACGGAGCTGTGGGTCGCGCGCTTCGTTCCCCCGCGCCAAGGGTCGGCGGGGACGGTGCGTGGGCGGCTGAAGAGCATGGTGACGGAGCCGCGCAAGCCCAAGGAGCCCAAGCCCAAGGAACCGAAGGAGAAGGTGAAGAAGGAGCGCGCGTTACCGCGCATGAGCATCGACGGCGGGCCTGCCAAGCGCCCACGCACCGAGAAGCCGCCAAAGCCCAAGCCTGCCCCTCCTCCCGCTGTGCCAACCCCGCCGGTACGCCCACCAAACCCAGCGGACGTGCCCCCGCGCTTCGCGTCGCGCCAGGACATCCCACAGGCGCTCATCCAACGCGTCAATGCCGCAGCGACCCAGCACCCGTGGCTCAGCGTACTCATCCACAAGGCTGCGCGCAGCGTCGCGAGTAAGGACGAGCTGGCCAAGTTAGGCCGCGTGGTTGCACGCCTCGGACGCGGCGAGGGTGTGGGCGAGGGCCCCGAGATGCCCGGCGTGCCGGTACGCCCTCCGAACGCCGCGGCTGGTCCGTCTCGGCCACCTGGGGGTGTTCCAGTTCGCCCGCCCAACGCTGTCGCTGGACCATCACGGCCTCCAGCGCCTCCTGGAGTCCGCCCACCCGTCCCTGGCGTGAGGCCTCCTGCTGCTGCAGGCGCTGTGAGGCCGCCCAACGCCGTTGCTGGCCCTCCACCACGGCCTGGCGCTCCGCCAGCTCGCCCTCCCGCTGGGGTCGTTAAGCCTCCAGTTCCTGGCGCTCCTGGCGCTCCTGTCCGCCCTCCCGCTGCTGTCGCACGACCTCCACCGCCAGCAGGCGTGGTCCGCCCACCGGTCCCTGCGGCCCCTGTCGCTCGACCTCCGGCCGCAGCTCCCGCCTCAGTCGCTGCTCCTGTCACGGCTCAGCCACCACCAGCTTCCTCTGCCCCAGCTGCTCCTCCTCCAGCACCTGCTGCAGCATCAACACCCGCACCTGCACCCACATCTCCGGCGTCTGCACCTGCTCCACCAGCACCGGCTGCCGACATGGCCGACGAGTCCGAGTCGGACGTCGACATGAGCGGCCCACCGCAGGTCGGAGGCGGGTGGGGCGAGGAGCCCGACTCTGACTCGGACTGGGATGCCGACGTCGAAATGCGGGGTCCTCCACAAGTCGGCGGCGGTGAGGGCGAGGAGCCGAAGGACGACGCCGCGGACGCCGCGGTTGCTCCAGCCAACAAGCCCGAAGAGAGCTCAGCGGCTGCACCCTCAGCAACACCAGCCTCTGCCCCTGCTGCTCCTGCTCCACAGCCATCCCCGCCTGTGCCAGCGCCAGAGGCTGCCGAAGCAGCCGCGCAGGCGAGCCCCGCGCCTGCCACCGCTCCTGTTGTCCCTTCAGCACCAGCTCAGTCGACAAGTGTGACCACGCCAGTCGCGCAGGCTCCAGCTGCTGTACCCCCAAGCGTTCCAGCTGCAGCGCCAAGCAACGCGCCGCATGCCACGCCGAGTACCGCCTCCGCACCCGCGCCAGCTCCTACCCCTACTCCCGCTCCCACTCCTGCTACACCGGCAGCCGCCCCCGCTTACGCCCCAACACCAGGCGGCTCAACGGTACGCTGGTTCCCCGTTGCTGGGTCCCCCAACCCCGGAACGCCTGGCCAACCAGGTTCAGGACGGCCACCTGCCCCGCGTCCATCCCACGTCACCATGGTTCCTGCGTACAAGCCCGAAGGCCCACAGCCACCGCCGTTCCTCCTCATCGCGTTCAAGGGCCAGGAGACGGACAAGTTCCTCCTGCCGTTGGGCCAGCACTCGTACCTCTCTCGCGTGGGCGGCGATTACGTGACCTCACCTGCTCCCACTCCTGCTCCAGCTGCGCCGTCAGTAGTTCCCACTGCTGGGCCGGCCGCCTCGGATACAGCACCCTCTGCAGCACCTGAGGGTGCGTCGGCCTCAACGGCGCCGCCGGCAGCTGAAGCCGCGGCTGAGCCAGAACAGCCACCTGTAGAGGAGGTGCCGAGAGGCAAGAAGCGCACGCGCGCGTCGATGGCCAAGCCCGCTCCCAAGGCGCCCCCGAAGCCCGCTCCGCCGCCCAAGAAGGAGGAGCCTCCGAAGGAGCCCACCCCTCCTCCGAAGGATCCTCTCGCAGATATGCCCCCGATGCCTGGACAACACCCGCCGCCCGGTACGGTCCTGTTGTCGACGTACGTTCCGATCGAGCCGTACACCAAGCCCGACTGGCCGAAGCTCGCCGAGCGCCTGCCCTTCCACAACCCTGCCTTTGTGGAGAAGATGAAGACCGCTCCCCTCGAGGTCAAGCCCGAGCCCTTATCACCGAAGAGAGCGCTGCGGCGCGTGCGGGAAGACAAGCACCCGCGCGACTACGTCCTCAACGTCGCGGCGGAGGAGTGGTTGCCAGAGGGCCCGCTTGAGCCCGTGACGATCCGGCTGGTCGGTGTTGATGACCGCACCTGGGCTCGCATGAAGGGTATTGTGGAGCAGGTCGAGAAGACCGAGCTTGACGCGCTCGTGCACGCCGAGCCGGGGCTGGCGCCCGAGGTGGTCAAGGCCAAGGCTGAGGCCGAGGCTGCAAAGGCTGCCGCAAAGGCTGCTGCGCCTGTGCCGCCTCCCGCGCCAGCTCCTGCTGCTCCAGCTGCGGCGGTACCGTCGGCGGCTCCGGCGGCTCCTGCACCGCCCACGGCAGCAGGAGCTGCACCCTCAACTCCAGCGCCGTCAACTGCTACACCTGCCGCTCCAGCCACGGGTACTCCAGCAGCCGCTACTCCGGCACCGGCTCCTGCGGCCGCTGTCCCGCCGACTCCCTCCCCAGCTGCAGCACCAGCGCCCGTCCCGATCCCGCCACTCCCCCCGCTGGTCAAGGAGACGTGGCTGGCCCGCAAAAAGTCGCTCTTCACCTCCCTCCTGTCGCGCGTCGGCGCGCGCCGCTTCCCGCGCTTCCGCCTCGAGACCACAATCTCCACGCTGGTAGACTTCACCGCGGACAAGTGGGCCCCGCGCCCGTACCACCTGACCACGCGACCCCTGTACGCCCGCGACGTCGACTCGGACGACGAGGCGCCCATAGTCGCGCCGCAGCGGTTCGAGCTCTCCCCCTCGCCGGATCTGGAGGGCCACTCGAAGAAGCGCCGCAAGGAGGTCAGCGCCGTGACCTTCGAGATGCCCGTCTCGCTGGACGCGCTGGACGAGCGCGTCGAGGCCGGCGCGGCGCGCGGGTTGAGCAAGCGCGGGCGCGCGAAGGGCGCGGCGGTCGTGCGCAAGTTCCCCCGCGGGACGGCAGGCGCCCTGTGCGAGGGCTGTGCGCGGCGCGGGCTCAAGGTCTGGCGCCGCGGGCCGAATGGGCGTGGAACTCGTGAGTCTCAAAGAGGATCGACTGACAATTAGTGTGCAACGACTGCGGCGACAAGTTTTCCGCTGGGACGCTCGGGGAGCTCAAGGCCCCTGGGGCGGCTAGCCAGCGCGACTCGACTCCCGGGACGCCCGCGACGCCCGGAGAGGAGGTCAAGGTTGAGCGGGAGGAGAGCGCTGTACCCGGTGAGGGTGGGAAGGACGCGCCGAAGGAGGGCGAGGATGAGCAGCAGAAGGAGGGTGAGAGCGAGGTGAAGGATGGCGCTGAGGGCGCGGTGGCGAAGAAGGCAGAGGGCACTGAGGCCGACGAGGCTGAAGCACCCAAGGAGCCAACCGACAAGGCCGCTGCTGCCCCAGACACCGCAACGGAGACGCCGGTTCCTCCAGCCCCCACCGAAGCAGCTGTCACGGCCGCGTCGTCACCTGATCCCCTCGCCAGCACCATCGACGAGGATCCTCCTGAGGCTGCGGCCCCTCCCGCCGACGCCATGGATGTCGATCCTTAGGCTGGCACGTCCGCTCGCGCTGCCTCAAAGTGCGCGACACATATTATGCATCGCATGCAAGGAAGAGAGAACTAGCTATGCAATGGTTTTATATCAACGTATCTAGACAATGGTGTCGCTGTTGTCAGCTCAGACGACTTTGCGGAGCTTACCCGTTCGCGTTCATGTACTGGACAAACTCAGGCACCTTGCTGCCCTCGGCAGCCTGCGTCTGCTGGATGAGGGGCGGGAGGACACCGGGGACCTCCTTGCTGCGCCTTGCGAGCTCGCTGCTTGCGTACTTCTTCGTGTCGGGGATGTTCTTGATTGGGTCGTGGGCGGTGCGCTCGGAGGCGCCGAGCTTGGTGAAGCTCGACTGGAAGCCGGCGTCCTCGGGGTCGAGCGCGGTGAGGTCGTCGGCGGTGCCAGTAGCGTAGGTGAGGTCCTGGGGCAGGGTGAAGAGGTCCACCAGAGCGAGGAAGATAGGCGACCTGAGTGTTAGCGGCTGCAGCGCAGGGTAGCTCGTGCCACTTACCAGAACTGAACGCCAGGCTGCTGCAGAAGCGCGTCCGACTTGGTGAGGTACTTCGTCAGGCCGACCTCGATCAGACGGCGGCTGCGCTGCGGAGCCTTCTGGGTGTTGGGAAGCACGACGCCCTTCATGAGCTGGCCGAAAAGGCCGGGCTGGATGCCGTCGATGATCGCAACGACCGCGTCCGGGCCGACGTTGTCGACCACCGCAAGGTAGGAGAGGAAGTAGACAACACCCTGCGAGAACTGCGGGGTCGAGTTCGACTGCAACCGGTTGAGGACGAGCATGAAGATCGACTGCGAGTACTGCTGCATGTTGGACCTGATGTCAGTTGAATCAAGATGCCAGGCAACTCACAGAGGGACGAACTCGTACATCGCCTGGAGGAGCTCGAAGGCAAAGACGTCGTTGATCTTCGAGGCGATGAGACGCTGGACAATGCCGAGGAGGCCCTGGAGCTGGTTGTTGTCCACAATGACCTTGGCGCCGCGCATAAGAAGCGCCTTCCACAGGCGCGTAAGGGCAGGGATGTTGCCGCGCTGCTCCCAGAGCTGGGCTGAGAGCAGAGGAGTGAGGAGCTGCTGGTACTCGCTCGAGAGGTCGGTGGGGGCATGCAGCTCGAGAAGCTGAGCGAGGATCTGGAAGATGAAGGGGATGAACTCGACAATGTCCTGGCTCAGGATGACCTCCGCCGGGCCGAAGATGGACTGCTCGAAAACCGGCAACGCGGCGGGGTTCGCCTCGCAGACGAAGCGGATGAGTGCCGAGACACTCTCGAACGAGTACTGGCTGAAGCGGGGGTTGCTGGGGTTCTTGCTGATCTCGCCGAGGATGTTGACCAGACGGTTGAGGATACCCTGGTACTCGGCCGCGAGCTCACCGCGGGCGATGATGATGATGCGCATCACGCACTTCATCAGGTAGTCGTTCTCAGCAATCTTCTCCGGGGTCGCGCCCTTCTCAATCTGCTTGAAGAGGGCCATGAGCGCATCCACCGCGAAGGGACGAACGTCCAGAGGCGTAAAGCTGGAGTCAGCACGGTGCGGATTCAGGCAGCTTACAGAGGCTGGCGGTTCTCCCCCTTGATGAAGAGGATACGCTCAATGGCGATGGCAGCGTACGAGTAGATGACGTAGTTGTCCGACCCAAGGTGCTGCACCAGCATCGGAAGCACCGACACAAGCTGCTCCTTCGTGAGCTGGTTGCGGAACGTGTACAGGTACTTGATGGCGTCGACAGTGAGGATCGGGTGCACGGAGCCGGGGGCGGCCTGGAGGTCGGCGAAGACGTTCTTGCCGAAGAAGTCGACGATGTCAACAAGGACGTTGACCGAGGTGACACCACGCTGCGCGGTCGAACCACGCGAAGCAATCGAGGTGAGCAAGTAGATGGCAGTGTCCTTGCTCTTCCAGTTCGCCTGCGGGTTCTGCTGGTATTGCTGGTGGTTAGCCGCAGCCACGTTTAGCAACTCACAGCAAGGAAGGTGGTGATATACGTCTGGATGATGTTCGTGACCTCAGACTCGAAGTGGGTCATAAGCGACTGGGTGAACTCAGTCGCAGCCGCTCGGCGAGTGTCACTCTCGGCGGAGGGCTCAAGGTCACGGCGAATGTACTCGATCGGGTCATCCTCGAACATCTCCTCCTCGTGCTCTGCAAGAGTCAGTAATGTTTGGGATGACACTGCCAGTACTCACCCCGAATGGACATGTTGGGCAAGATGATCTTCTCGCAGAACAGCTTGAGCGTGTCCGGAGAGGCGAACATCTCACGGTGGCTGCCCATCTTGACAACAACCGAGAGGAACTTGAGCGCACGCGAGACAAGCTTGTACGTTAGCTCCAGCCGTACGAAGAAACTCACGACGTCCTCACGAGTGCCCGATCCCACATTGGTGAGCATCTGCCAAGTGCCGTTGACAAACTCGCCCAGCTGCGGGAAGTCCTCTCCATACTTCTGCGCGAACAGCTCCGCCACACCACAGATGGAAGCGCGGATCTTCTGGAGCGGCCCAGGCGCATCATCGTCGTCCTGTCGTCAGCAAAGACCAACCTTCAGTCACTCACGTCGCCCTTGAGCTCGGGGTGCTCCCAGCTGAGGTACTTCAACAACCAGCCCATGTACTGAGACATGTGGTCCTCGATGAATGGGGGAAGGTCCTGCGAGGACAGGTCATGGAAGAGCTGGATAAGGGAGAGGAGCGCCTGGGAGAGGAGCTGGATAGAGGAGTTGGGGGGAAGGGGCTGGTTGGAGGACAGGAGGGAGTCGACATGCTGGAAGAGCTGGAAGTGTGGCTGCATGAAGCGCCCGAGGACGAAGTTGATCTCGGAGAACAGACTGTCCGAGCGGAACTGCGAGCGCCACCTGGGAGTCAGCCTCTAGACGATGAGGGGAGCTTACCTCTTGAAGATGGAGTGAGCGGTCGCCAGCACACCGTTGTTGACAACAAAGTTGTCCGGGGTCAAGCTGTTGACGAGCTCCTGCGAATGTTAGCTGTGCACGAGCCCGGTGTCACTCACGTCAACAAGGCCCTCCCACTGCTCTGGGAAGTCGATCGAAGCGATAGTCGAGAGACCTTCCCCGATCTGGCTCTGGAGGCGAGCGGTCTGCGGTGTCCCGAGCGCAATCATCAAGGGCACCAGCTGGTTCTTGACGGCCGTCTTGTCATCCTGAGCGATCTGGACGTCCTCATCGCCGGCCCAGAGACGCTTGACAGTGTTCTTGAAGTAGACACCGGCAGCCTGGCGAACGACTGGGGAGGCGCTGTCGGAACGGACCAGCTCGAGGACGACCTGGAGGAAGCCCTGCTGGGACTCGGCCCTGCGGAGCGAGTCCTCGGCTGTGCGACGAGCTGTGGCATCTGGGGAGACGGTGTCGCCGAGATACTTTGAGAGAGCGGCAAGGGATTGTTGGTCCGCCTGCATTTTGATGGGTTTGGAGGAGGAGGAGGATGAGGAGGAGGAGTGTTTGTTGGTAAGAAGGGCAGGGAAGGTGGTGCGAAATCAAGGTAGATGCCGGCCTGATGGGATGATCCAGCGTCACCCAATGTTGTTGTGGCCACCCAAAAGCAAAAGCAACACCATGACGCAGGGAGGAGGTCAGGCTTAATAGACCCGCCACTAACAACACGTGGACTGATGGGATTAAAAATTATCAAAATCACCCAAGATAAAGGGAAATCTTCCTGGGTGAGGCCAGAGCCCCGATCACCCTGGGCTGGCTATCGAAATGTTGGTGGGTGGGATCCGTGCCGTCTGCACCCGTGCCCTTGTCACAGTCAGTGAGAGCGCCATAGCGCGCATGCATGCAGATGAAGTTGACGTGAGTATGGGGCAGCGTCAGGGGAGAGACCATGGGCGGCTGGACCGGGCGGGCGGGCGTAGACGGGAAGGGAATTGAGAGAGAAGCAACTTGGCGCAGGTACGTGCCACCAGCCCAACCTTTGACGCCAACGGACCACCCAGGCCACCCAGGCCTCCCCTCCCCTCCCGACCAAGCACAAAACGTTTCAATCAACACCTCTCCTCATCTCTCTACATCTCTAAAATCTAATCCACCAACACCACCAAAAGTCCTAGCCACAATGCTCGTTTTTGAGGACATCCTTACCGGCGACGAGATGATCTCGGACGCGTACGACGTGTAAGCATCCACAGGGAGCTGCACAGCAGCTCTCAGACCCAAGGCGGACACGTTTCGCTGACCCCCAGCAAGACCGTTGACGACGTTGTCTACGAGGTCGACTGCCAGATGATCATCGTCAAGGAGGGTGACGTCGACATCGGTGAGTCTGCATCCTGGGCGCCGTCGCTGCAGGACGCTGCTCAGCCTCGCCGAGCAGCATGACGGCGCGACACATGCTCTATGCCCTTGACTTTATCCTGTTCACGAGCTAACATGACAGGCGCCAACCCCTCGGCTGAGGAGGCTGAGGAGGCCCTCGAGTCCGGTGCCGAGCAGGTCAACAACGTTGTCCACTCGTTCCGCCTTGTCTCGACCCAGTTCGACAAGAAGGTGAGTGTGCTCTGCACATGCAGGTACGAGGAGGGGGAGCACGGTCGGCGTGACGCCTCCCACCCTCGCCCTCTCAAGACACCCACATACACGGCTCAATAACTAACACGCAGTCGTACCTCACCTACCTTAAGGGCTACATGAAGGCCGTCAAGGCCAAGCTCGAGACCACCAACCCCGACCGCGTCGCCACCTTCGAGAAGGCCGCCGCCGGCTTCGCCAAGAAGGTCATCGGCAACTTCAAGGACTACGAGTTCTACACCGGCGAGTCGATGGACACCGAGGGCATGGTCGCTCTCCTCAACTACCGTGAGGACGGCATCACCCCCTACCGTGAGTCTCAGCTTCGCACTTCTGACCCCGCCTCGTTGGTCTTGGCTGACATCAGTTACCTTCTGGAAGGACGGCCTCCGTGAGGTTAAGATCTAATCTCAATCATCTCGTTGTTGTCTAGGGTGCTGTTTACATCGCGTGGGATGCTATACACTGTGCGATGATGTCGAGTGAGGTGTGGGTTGCAGTTGTTCGCGGGCGCGGGATCTGGAAGGAGGATCTCAGAGGGCACTTTGAGCGAGATCACGTCTGGGTTCACTCTGCTCAGTACAACAGCGTACTGGTTGGGAGGTGCTGCTGCGCGTCAGAAGAGAAGCAGAGGGCCAGGTGATGCCAATGATGGTGTCAAGTTGACTCGACGTGTCGATCCCTGCCTCGGGCCTCGCCGTTTCGATCAGACCTCGAATTTCGGAACTGTTGTTGATCTCAATCTCACACCAGTCCCCTGTCCACATTCTTCTCATCTTCTCTCCCTCCACGTCTCCGTCCCTTGTGCCCCAGGCTCCAAGAGACACCTCACCTTCTCGCCGGAACTGATCGCGCGGTCCCTCCGCCATGACCAACGCGCACCCGGCGTTCCGCCAGGCCGAGAAGCACTTCAAGAACCGTGCGACGCAGGCGCTCCCCGCGCTGCGCGACTTCCCGTCCGCCCTCTGCAGGTCCGTGCTCGACCTCTCGCGCCCCGACTCGTGCGAGGACGACGAGGTCTGGCGCGCAGGCTGGTGGGGGCGGGCGTACGAGCCACCTGTCGCAGGGCGAAGACCTCGCAAGGCGCGAGAGCGTCCTCGCGGCGAGCGGCCCCCACTCCCAGACCTGGAGGCGGAGGGCGTCCAAGCCGTCCCGCTTGCAGACGGGCGGACAGGATATGTCGTCGCTGAAGGTGCAGCTTTGAGAGAACCGAGAGCTGACTGCAGGCTGCGTGTTGATACCCCGCTACTTCGATGGCGCCCAGCAGGAGGCGCTCCTCACCGCCTCGCTGGCCGAGTACACGCGCCCGCCCAACCCCCTGAGCCTCGACACGCACTACGCGCTCCCGCCAAACATGTTCGAGCTGTACGCCTCAGCGCCTGACACACCCGTGCTCCCGCGCCACCTCGAGCTTGACGAGACCGAGAGAGCCGCGCGCGCCGAGGAGGCACAGCGGACGGCGGGCACTCGCCCACTCATCGAGACCGCACCGGCGTTTACAATGGGCTTCGATGAGGTCAAGCGCCGCAACGCGACGTGGACGGGAGACGCGATGAGCCTCAAGGCCGGCACCAAGAGCGTCGAGGCGCTCATGAAGGAGGTGCGATGGGGGAACCTCGGTTGGGTGTATCAGGTGAGCTTCGAGGACTGTCCTATAACAGCTGACAGCAGTGGTCGACCAAGTCGTATGACTTCTCCACGGACACGCCCATCCCCTTTCCACCAGAGCTTGCGAAGCAGTGCCGCGAGGTTGTCGATCTTGTCCCTTGGGACAAGGTGTATACCAACGCAGACGCGGAGAACACACCCGACTATGCCGCCTGGCCAAAGGACTACGGTGTGTAGCTCCAGAGCGTTTGAGTCGAGCTAACACCAGAACCCGACACCGGTATCGTCAACTTCTACCAGCTTAACGACACGCTCATGGCGCACGTCGACCGCTCCGAGCTCGACAACAGTAGACCGCTTGTCTCTATCTCGTGAGCTTCGAAGACCTTTCCGCAGCTGACGACAGACTCGGCCACGCTGCCCTCTTCCTCCTCGGTACCGGCGACCGCGCGGACCCGCCACGCCCGATCATACTCCGCTCGGGCGACGTGCTCATCATGTCTGGCCGAGGACGCCAGGCGTACCACGGCGTCCCGCGCATATTGGAGGACTCCCTCCCCGCGCACCTGTACCCTCGCGAGGATGACTCTCCCACCCTCAGCGCAGTCAAGCGCTGGATCTCGACCGCCCGGATCAATGTCAACGCGCGCCAGGTCTTCCCGCCTGGCTTCAAGCGCCCTGGCTGAACTCTTCTACCATGTCCCCTACAGTAACGCATTGCACCTGCCCCGCCCTTACATGTACTTGTTGTCTTCATATGCATTATACAACAGTGAATCTAGCTCTCGTCAAGGCGTGCGGCATGACGCGTGCCACTTGACCCATCGCCCCTCCTTGTCCTCCTCCTTGGGCTCCTCGGTCTTCTCCTTGGCCTCTCCGCCCTTCTCCCCGTCCTTCGGCTCCTTCTCCTCGGCCTTGCCATCCTTCTTGCCCTCGTCCTCCTTCTTCTCCTCCCCATCCACGTCCATCTCGTCGGCCTTCCCGTTGACCTTCTCGCTCGATCTGGCGGATGAAGGCGGGATCCACCCAGAGGCGTTGAGGGGCAACCCGTCAATGTCGGACAAGTACTTGCCGCAGCGGTAGCCCGGCGACTCGAGTAGCCCGACCTCGTGCGGCAGCCGGTGCAGCAGGGTGAGCACTGAGAGCTCGAGGCTCTTCAGGTGTTCCCCGAACACAAGTGACGGCCCGAGCGGCGCAACGGCATGGATGGGCGGTGGCTGGCGTCAGCTCGGTTCGGAGACTACAGCTGAACTCACTCTAGCTTCACGGCTGAGGAAACATCTCACGCCGAGGATGCGCGCGTCGGCTGCGTCCTCAGCGCCCGTGCGCAGCAGACACCACAGATATCCCAGGCCGCCGAGACGGACGAGGAGCGCGCTCCGGTCGTACTGCATGCTCACGGGCATGGAGGGCTGCGCCTCGTTGTGGGCCTTTACCGCCGACTCGACGGTGTGGCTGCCCGTGAGGTAGCACGTCTCGGGGATGGGGGGCACCGGGATGGGGGCGGGCGCGCGCGATGTAGGCTCGGCGCGCCGCCGCCGCGAGGTGCCCGTCGGTACGGGGATGGGAGGGAGCGGGGGGAGGGGGTAGTCCGTGGTCGTTGGGTACGGGTAGTCTGAGGTCAGCTTCGTTCGGATGGCGCAGAGCTGAGCGAATACAGCGGGAGATGCTGGGCCCCGGCCGTAGTGGATGCATTAGAAACGCCAAAGTACGGACCGAGGCCCGAACTCACCGACGACGCCGTTGCTCGCGTTCTCGCCCAAAGTGCGCATGACCCGCAAGCCCTCGGCGGCATTGGTCTGGCCGCGCGGATGCAGCGGGTGCGGGAGGGGCGGGAGGCTCGTGATGGTCGACAGGGACGGCGGGCCATTGGCCGCGCCGTTCTGTGTGCCCTCCGCGGGGGGCTGCTGCGTTGTTGTCATGATGTGGGTGGTCAACAACAACTGGACGAGTTGGTCCGGTGATGTCCTCTGGTCCGGTGGAGGTCGGATTTGCTCCCGCTCCTGCCGAGATCACAGTGGCACTGCCAACGACCTCGTCTGCGTGCCTCCCGTCGTCTTCCAGTCGCTCGAGGATGCAAAAGATGTGCTGAGCTGGGGTAATGATGTTCCGAAGCGCCTCATCGACCCCTGTGCGACTTGAACACACGACCGTCAGGACTGCTGTGAAGCTATTCCGCGTTGGAATCTGACACTCTACCAACTGAGTTAAGGAGTCGTTGGCGACAGGTCCATTTCAAGGGCCACTACTGTCTCTGACGGTGTAGTCACTCCCTTGTGGACCAGTGAGTGTGATTCAGGGCGGCTGATATACTTGATGCGGGGTGTAGCTCACCCCAGACGCGACGAGTGGCCGGTTGGAACCACCGAAGGAGCCACTCCTGGGTTACAGCATCATGTTGGGAGACGTTCGCATCCTTGAGATGCCCAGAACGCCAAGGGATAAGAGAATAGAGCGAGGTGGACGTCGGAGAAGACGCGGCAGGTAGACATCCTGCGAAACAATGGCCCAACAAAGAGTATTCACCTGGAAGCTCAAGAACGCGGCATTCGACCGAGCGACCAGCGAGACTCCTTAACTCAGTTGGTAGAGTGTCAGATTCCAATGCGGAATAGCTCCTCGAAGCATCCTGACGGTCGTGTGTTCAAGTCGCACAGGGGTCGGTGAGCCTGTCCAAGCGTGAGCGGATGAGCTCGAGTTCTCTTTTGCTGGTGAAGTCGAGGTCGGCCGGAAGAGCAGGCAGGTGTAACGCTGCTGTGTCGCTCGTGCGGCGACCGGCGAGGAAGATACACTGGCCCTCTGTAAGCCTCTCCGGGCTATGATAAGGCCTTTATGAGATTCCAGGGGTGGGAGGACGTTGGCGCCCTTCCTCTGGAAACAATGAGGATCGGCAGAAGTGATCCGCGGCACACACCCCTCCTTCTGAGAACGTGCCTGCCGATCACGCCTCCACCCAACACAACCACCACCACCTCGACCTCGGACCTCGCCACATCATCTTTCTCGACCCACCGAGCAAAAGCAACCCTCGGCCATCCATCTGCAAGGTGCGCAGGGCAAAAGCGATGACCTCTGGCGGGATCGAACCGCCGACCTCATGCGTAACTCGACGCTGTCGTTGAAGACAGGTGCTCGTGTTAAGCATGCGCTCTAACCAGCTGAGCTAAGTGGCCTGAGCTGAAAGCGTGCTTGGCCGCTTCCGCCATCGTCTGCGCGCTTCCAACTGTTGCCATGGCTTTGAGCGCGGATAGCATCCTTGTGCGGAGTATTGAGGTGCTGGGGAACTCGTGGAAGGTTTGTTTTGGTCACTCGGAGCCCTGGGGGCAATTGGAGAGTGGGGGTTGAGAACGACGTCGTTGGTGGGGAGATGGAAGGAGATCTCTCTTCCAAACGGAGTGGGCCATGTGGCAATGCTGTCCACTTCAAGGAGCGGAAGTTAGCTTCTGAGCTGCCGCGAGCGTGACACACTCGCTGCCCCGGCCCGCCAAGAGGCCCTGCGACGCTGCACTCGAGGATGATGTGATGAGCCAGCCTGCGGTCCTAGCGTGGAGCTGGAGGGGCCGGCGGCGATGCACCAGTATCTCTAGCTGTAGGGACGAGCAGTAGAACGGGGCACCATACTCGGCGTTCGGTGCGGTTTGCTGGTCTCTCTCGTTCGTGCGAACCTCCCTCACACACAAACAGTCACGTCAATCTCCGCATTCCGCACCCCCATCTGCGTGTCATCCGCGCTGCTGTCACCTCCAAGCCTCCAATCGACTCGCTCCGATTTCCAGTTCCCGACTTCCGGCCGCAGATCCGCAACTCCAGAAAGCCAAATCATGCCCGATATCACCACGCGGGGCCGCTCCAGAGAGCGGAGGAAACAGCCGCAAGGTCAGATTGACGAGATGCAGAAGGTCAGTTTTCTCTCGCGTCCTGAAGCCAAAAGGTCAGATAAGCAGGCAAAAGGTCAAATCCGGCGTTCAGGAACAGCTCGCTTAGCGCTGCCGGTCTCGGTCGTCTCGCGTCATCGCCCCCTCTTTCGGCCTCCACCGGTCCTGGCCCCGCCGTCGCGGTGGGCTACGTGACCAGTGATGACCTTGGTCAGATACAAGACACGCTTTTTGCAACCTCTCCATCCCCGAGCTCCCCAGTCTATAAAGCCAGCATGCGCTCGCTCGCCCCCGTCGCCCGTATCGCCCCCCGCATCTCCCGAGCTCCCACCGTGAGCTCTGTCCAGCCCCTCCGCACCATCCGGACTCTGAGCACCCGCACCTCCCTCGCTGCTTCCCACACCCGCCCCACGCTCGCAGCCATGACTGTCGACGCTAAGCGCCACGCGTCTCACCGCCCCAACGTGACGAAGGAGAACCCGGTGAGTGCCTCGGCGGTGGCGAGGGCAAACAGCACCGTCGCTGCGCGGCCGGCGTCTCGATGCCAGGCTCAACATGGCGCTGAGGCCGAATGACGTCGAGCTGCGTAGTTTCCCCAAATATCCTCGTCAGCCTATCGACGCTGAATGCTGACGGCAGTTCGGCCTCGATGACCCCAGCCTCATCGTCGCCGCCGGCATCGTGAACGGCAAGCAGGTCGGTGCGTCCGACGGCGGCCGCTTCGAGGTGCGCGACCCCGCGACCGGTAACGTGATCGGCACGATGCCGGACATGACGGCCGAGGACGCGGCTGAGGCCGTGCGCGTGGCGGACGCGACCTTCAAGACCTGGCGCAACAGCAGCATCCTGGACCGGCAGAAGATGCTGCTGCGCCTCAACGATCTCTTCCTCGAGCACGCCAACGACATTGCCCGCCTCATTGTGTGGGAGAACGGCAAGAGCTGGGCCGACGCGTACGGCGAGGTGCTGTACTCTGCCTCCTTCTGCGCCTGGTTTGCCGGCGAGTGCGTGCGCCAGCGCGGCGACGTGCTCGCCTCCGCGATTCCGGGGCAGCGCAACCTCGTCATCAAGCAGCCCATCGGCGTGTGCTCGCTGCTCGTGCCGTGGAACTTCCCCGCCGGTATGATCACGCGCAAGGCCGCCCCCGTCATCGCGACGGGCTGCACGGCCGTCGTCAAGGCCGACCCGAACACGCCGTTCACGAACCAGGCGATCATGGAGCTCATGCGCCGCGCCGGCGTGCCCGACGGCGTGATCAACTCGATCACGACCGACAAGCACCTCCAGGAGGTCGGCAAGGAGCTCACGACCAACCGCCTCATCAAGAAGGTGAGCTTCACGGGCTCGACGCGTGTCGGCAAGATCCTCGCCGCGCAGGCGTCGGGCACGCTCAAGAAGCTCTCGCTCGAGCTGGGCGGCAACGCGCCCCTCATCGTGTTTGATGACGCCGACATCCCCACCGCCGTGGCGGGCACCATCGCGTCCAAGTTCCGTGGCTCGGGCCAGACGTGTGTGTGCGCCAACCGCATCTACGTGCACGAGAGCATCTACGACGAGTTTGCCAAGCAGCTCGCGGACAAGGTGAACAAGTTCAAGGTTGGCCCCGGGTTCGACGACGGCGTCACGCACGGCCCGCTCATCAACACCGCCGCGGCCGACAAGTGGCAGCACCACGTCGACTCGCTCGTCAAGGCCGGCGGCCGCATCATCGCGGGCGGCAAGCGCGAGGGCAACGCCGTGCAGCCGACGGTCATTGTCGACGTGCCGACCGAGTGCATCCTCGACGAGGAGGAGACGTTCTCGCCCCTCGCCGGACTCATCAAGTTCCGTGACGAGGCGCACGTTGTCGAGATGGCGAACCGCGCCGACGTCGGCCTGGCCGGCTACTTCTTCTCGCGCGACGCCGACCGCATCTTCCGTGTCGCCGAGGCGCTCGAGGTCGGCATGGTCGGCGCCAACACCGGCGCCATCTCGCAGGCGTTCATCCCCTTCGGCGGCGTCAAGGAGTCGGGCTACGGCAAGGAGGGCGGGTACGAGGGCACGGACGAGTTCCTGAACAAGAAGCTCGTGGCCATCGGCAAGAACATTGGCTCGCCGGCCACCGTGTGGGGATGAGATTGAGGGCGAGAAGGATCTGTCAGACGGTTGATTTGTACTCTTATGCATGGCTTGGATGATCGTGAATGCTCTATCCTCTACGCGTCGCTCGCCTAGTTCTTCACCGCCTCGGGCCCAAACTTCTCGCCGACGATCTCCTCCGTCATGCGCCACAGCCGCTCTGCCCGCACAGGGTCGAGCGAGTACGGCGCGACGAACGTGAGCTCGGCCATGCTCTTGCCTGGGCTCGGGCCGGTCTCCTTGACCTCGGCGATCTGGCAGTCGACGAGGTATGTCCCGTTCACCTCCTTGAGCCTGGGGTCGAACGCCGCGACGAGGCTGGTCGCCGCCCCCTGGCTCGGCGTCTTCCAGCTGCTCTTGCTAGTCCCGTCGGCCTCGAGCATGTCGCTGAGCGCGGGCATGTCCGCCGCCGTGAGGTGGTTCATGAGGTTGGTCTGGATCCCGCCCGGGTGCAGCGAGATGGCCGTGAGCTGGGGAAACTTGGCGGCGAGCGCGACGGCGTTCAGGTTCGCGCCCGTCTTGCCCTGCCCGTACGCGAGCAGGCCCTCGTACCCCCACGCAAAGTTGGGGTCCCTCCAGCGGATGTCGCAGGCCCTGTGCCCCGCCGAGCTGACGAACACGACGCGCGGGGACGGCGAGGCGAGCAGCGAGGGGAGGAGGAGGTTGGTGAGGAGCCAGGGCCCGACGTAGTTTGTGCCCCACTGGGTTTCGAGGCCGTCGGGGGTGTGCCCGAAGGGCGTCATCATCACGCCCGCGTTGTTGATCAGCACGTCGAGGCGCCCGCCGGCGGCTTTGGCCAGTTCCGCGGCGCCGGTGCGCACGGAGGCGAGCGAGCCCAGGTCCAGCGTCACGAGGGAGAGGGAGGCGCTGGGCGTCTCCTGTAGGATGGCGTCGCGCGCAGCCTCCAACTTGCCCATGCTCCGGCCCGCGAGGATCACCTTGGCGCCCTTGCTGGCCGCCGCGCGCGCCGTCTCGAACCCGATCCCGCCCACCGAGGGCCCGGTGACGGCGACTGTGGTCAGCTATCTCAAGCACGCGGACGCACCAGTACGCCCCGCGATCTGGTCTGCGAACGCGGCCACCACCTCCTCGGCCGTCGTCGTGTCGTTGAAGTGTGCGTGGGTCGTCATGGATGGTCTGGTGTTAACATCAGCAGCCGGCCGGTTTATTAAAAGCATAGCGTGGTATGCATGTGACAGTGGGTGAGGAAGAGCTCTCGCGCACTCCTGGACGCGTCTATTTCGTTATTTCGAGCTGCAGACGCCAAGCGCGTTGATGGGCAAGGCCGGCGGGCTGCCTCCCCCACTCTTCCCCACCTCCACTGTCTCTCGTCAGCCGCGCTTGATAAGGGGAGCCTAGGCACGATCTGGTTCCGTTGGTCGATCTTGTGAATGGTGTCGCTCACTTGCGTGCAGCGCACAACTGTCCTAACTCGCACAAAGCCTGCTGCGACCTCATGACCTCAGTACGAGCAGTGCATGACCATTGGGTGCGGAATGCAACCAGCACGTCAGCCACAAGCGTCGGACATGGGTTGGACAAGTGTCGGAAGTGAGTCGGACGTGAGTCCCCCGGACATGTGTCGGATGTCTGTGTCGGACGTGCGACGGATCTGACCTCCGCAGGTGGATGGACTACTCCCAGCATAGCTGAGCACACACATATCAGACTTCCGAGCACGAAGTACATGCCCCAAGGCTTCGACAACCATCCGCGCACAAAACATGCCGTTGATCACCGAGTCTGGGTTAAGTTGGCCGACCGACCAGGATATCTTGTCTGTTTCACCGTTGAAGTGGCCTTCCGGACGAGCGGATAGATGAAGGGGGGGGCGGGATTGTATTAATACTTGCCGTCTTGCGGGCGACGACGAGCCGGTCTCGGGAGGAGGCATCCGGCGCCCCACTTCTCGCGCTAACAACTGACAGGGGCCTCCCCCACGATCGAGCTGCATCTCGGCGACGGCGACTTCCGAGATTACGTCTACTCGCCCACCGTGCTCGGCCGGGCAGTACGCCTCAGTTCGGTCGGCATGTTGTGCCTAGCCTTACCAAGAGTTCCCAAGACTGCCCACAGGCGGCGTGATACCGCCCGGCATCTCGGCATGGGTGCTGGCTTGGCCATGTGATCACATGACAGGTGATGAGTGCCGAGGCACGGCAACTACTCCAGGTTGCCGGGTGCTGGTGTATGTACTATGTAAGCAGTCGTGTGCTACTCCTGTGCCCCACACTCGCCATGACTGCCTCGAACTCCAACACTGCAGCCAACAACGCCCACTACGACGCGGTCATCATCGGCG
>JAMALN010000236.1:0-45019 GCA_023630115.1 Cutaneotrichosporon sp. PK4640
CTGGTCAACACTGTCATCGCTCTCGGCGCATTCTGCGCAGGGATGCCGATGTACTTTGTCGACTACTTCCTCGAACGCGCCGACGCCGTGCTAAACGTCGGCCACCTGGAGACGGGGTCGCTCGTCCTCGTCCAGGCCTTCACCCTCCTCTCCAACATCTCGCAGAAGCGTAACAAGTCCAACTCGGGCAGCATATACCTCGGCATTGCAGTCCGCATGGCGATCGGTCTCGGCCTGCACCGCGAGTTGCCCTTGTGGAACATCAAGCCGTTCGAGCGCGAAGTCCGGTGAGTGATGAGCAGCTGGATGAAGAGCTGGCTCAGCTGCTGATTGCAGACGACGAGTCTGGTGGGTCCTGTTCATCTTCGACGCCGGCGCGAGCATCACTTTTGGCCGCCCAATCCTCCTGCCGTACGGAGAGGCGGACGTCAAGATGGTGCACAACGTCCAGGACAGGGATTTCACGCCGTCCTCGCATATCGTTCCCAATGCGTCCCGCGAGACGACGGTCTACTCGTCACTCATCTACCAGGCGGGTCTGGTGATGGCCGGGAACGCGCTGTACACGACCGTCATCTCGCACGCGTCGGCCCTCTCGAAGGACGTGCTCGAACTCGACGCCAAGCTGCGCCACGCATACTCTGGCGTGCCGGCGTGGATGAGTGCTGCCGCGACTCCCCAGATGTTCACCGACACACCGTGGCTGTACTTTTCGGCGCACAAGCTATTCTGGCGGTTCTGCAACCTGCGCATCATCATGGCGCGCCGGGCCTTCCTCGAGCGTGCGCTCAAGCGTCTGCCCTTGAGCACACGTGGGACCCCGCCCGGCAACGAGCCCCCGGCCGACTACATCCTCTCGGACGTGTGCCTCTCGTGCGCGACAGACTCGATCGACGACATCAACCGCTTCTTCAAGGACCGCATCCCGAACGCGCTGGAGAAGTGGTACGGCCTGTAAGTCGCCCACGGCTCGCATGACCCCGCTGACGCCAGCCACTTCCTCTTCCAGGCGAGCTTCGTGCCCCTCATCGCGCTGCACACCGACCCCGGCTCACCGGACCACTCTGCGTGGAGCGAGAGCATTCGCCTGGCCACCGTGACTCTCCGCCAGTTCCAGGGCGACCCCCTCGCCGACCGCTGTATGCGCATCCTCGACATTCTCGCCCCGCCCCCTCAAGAGGCCGAGGCCAACAACGAGGTCAGCAGCCTCTTCGAGTTCCTCCAGACCAACCCTCTGTGGGCCGACACCCCCGAGCTCGCCGGCGAGCTCATGCCATTCGCCGACTTTAGTACGCTCATGGCCTTCTTCCCCCAGAACCAGTCGCTGTAATATAGTATATCGTATCGGACATTTAGTATTCTGTGCATTTTGGGATCCTTTGCAGCAAGGCGCGAACGCGGTTAACATACACTGACGAAACTAAGGGCTACCAGAACGTGAACGAGGTGGGTTTGGCGCTGTACGGGGGACCGTACATGGACGCCTGCGCGTGTCCCTCGGCGTACTCGTGCCAGTTGCGGAGCCAGCGGCTAACGCGCGCCATCCACCACACGACGGCGAGGTACAGCGCCCCCGTGATGCTGAGGAGGGCGATGAACGCGGTGCGGTGGGGGTAGGCGTACCCCGCGAACCAGGACGTGATGGCGAATGGGGGGAGGAGGGCGAGCGCGACGGCCAGGCGGGTGCCCATGGGCCACGAGTAGCTGTCGTCGGGGGTGCGCTTGCGCACGGTCCAGACCATGATCCACAGGACGAGGCCGAGGCCGAGGAGGAGGAGGGTGATGATTGCCGCGAGGCGCGGGGGACCAGAGAGGGTGGGCGAGGTGACCGCCCAGCCGGAGAAGAAGAGGAGGAGGGCGGTGAGGAAGGGGTAGAGGAACGTGCCGACTGCGGTTAGTGGGGAAGAGGGAAGACACACCGAAAGCGGGGAACGAGACCCAGTAGCCGAAGCCCCAGTCGAAGGACATGTTGTGTGAGCTGAGAGTGTGAGGTGAGGTTAGTTGGGCCAGAGCCGCGCGTCTTATACCCTCGCGACGGGTGTTGTCGAGCGAGTGTTTGCAGTCCATGGACGACGAGGTCCATTGTCGCGAATACACATGAGGCTTGTGAGGGTGTTGGCGCGACGTTCATTGTCGCTACCGATACACAACGGCACCTCCCACGGTGTGTGCGCCACATGGATAGCTAGGCGACTGATGGTACTCGCCACCGAGTGTGGTGAGCTCGCAGCGGCGGACCGAGGTTTGCTGTAGGACGCGTCGCGCCAGCTGGTGTGATCCTGGCGGAGCGGGCGTGGACGAGGCCGGAGGTATCAGACGGAGAGAGCGAGGCGTGTCCCTTGGGTCGGAGAGTGTGTGCAGGGTGTGTTGCAGGTCCATTGTGCACCACTGATGGGTGGCGCGACGGCGTATGGCGGCAGCGTACGTGTCCCACACTCCACTCTGCCTGCACTCGGGCTGTGGGCCCCACAACGGCTCCGCAGAGCCGCCCCATCGGGCCTGGCTATCGGACGTCGAGACCACAGAACGCGGCGCGGTGGGCTATCAGTACCTCACGACACGTTATCTCCCCCTTCCACCGCATACCACCCCCTTCTACCCCGTGTCAGAGAAGCTTCGTGACGTGTCAGAGGTGCTTCGTGAGACGCAATCTCTGCCAAGCATGTTCCCGACCATCGAAGCCGGGTAAACCCTGTCGAACGCTTGCGGCCCTTGGGCCCGTGCGTTCCGAGGCGGCGAGGGCCGGTGCGAGAAGCCTAAGCGAGTCCAGGTCTCCGGCGCCATGGACATCGCCTCACGAGCTGTGAGATAGACCGGCGGCGAACGGCGACCCGGTAACGACGTGAGGCGGCGCGACGAGATCGACCCGTGTCTGGGCATTTTCCCATCCCAAGGCCCGCCCAGCTCCTTATATCAGTCATGTGCCTTTTCCAGCATGCGGCCTCGGTGCACCGCGCCCTACGCGCTCTGGCCCCGTTCCCACCCATCCCTCGATCCGCCCGACGCGTCCCTGCCGCGCTCTGGTCCGAGCGCGGTGGGCACCCTCGACCGCGATCACGGGACGCGGTGACAAGCGGTTAGTGACCCGCTGATGGGCCGATCGCGGGGAGGCAGGCATGCCGTCCGCATGCTGTTCTGGGACAGCTGGCCACCCGTTCGACGGCGGGCACTCCGAGCGTGCCCGGAACGGGGGCCACGGACCACCGCCAAGGTCGCCAGCATGTTCCGGGGGGTGCCCAGTCTGGAGACGAGTCTCTCCGACGCCACTGGACGCCACGATGGGCGACGCGTTCGGGTCCCACATTCCGCCGTCGCAGTTGTCGCGGGTGGGTGGTGTAGCTGCGTGACGGTTGTGCGGTGGAATGCGGGTGGAGAGGTGGTTGTGCAGAGCCCGGTGCAGAGCCCGATGCAGAGCCCGGCCCAGGGTGGGCGCGTCAGGAGTGAGGTGGTGGTATAAGAGGCTCAGAGGATGGAGAGGATGGGAAGAGGAGAGAGAACGAGTTGAGCCGAGAGAGTGCACGGATCGCGTAGGGAGTAGGACTTGTTGAGAGGGATGGACAAAGGAGGTTGCCGGTGATAAGACCTGCGGATTCAGGGTCACTGTGCAGCGTACAGTGAGCGTACAGTGCGTACGGTGGAGGAATGCTACCACTCTTTGACCCAACTAGGTCTTTGTTCATCCTCTCAATCCTTGATCAGCACCTTTTTGCCTTTGACGCCTTGCCACTCCTGTGCTTCATCGCTTCAAGCGAACAGCCAGTCCTTCCATCGCCACCCAAGGGCCACCTCTTGGGTCGTAGATGCCACCACACGCCACGTCCAGAAAACGCAGACTCAAGAGGCCAGAGCGGTGGCGCGTCGCCCAGCACTCAGGATTCTCCCTGCGCCACGCGCCCATGCACCATACCAGGGCCTTATCCTTTGACCTCCGCTGACTGTACGCATGTACGACCATGTACTGCACGCTGTCGTTGTATACTAAAGTTGAGCTCGGGCTCACTGGCGTTGGAGACAGCTTTCCCCAACCCCCTCCCCGCCTCTCCTACACTCTCCCCCGTCTGAGCTCGCTGTTTCTAACTCTCTACTCATTGCGGCCCGCGACATCTCCCCTTCTGCCCAACAGAAACCATGCCAGCCCAGCCTGCGCCCCTCCCCGTCCTTATTGTCGGCAACGGCCCCGTCGGCCTGCTCACCGCCCTCGCCCTCGCCAAGCAGGATGGTGAGTCGGAGGAGAGCCGCGTGGCGGCGAGACTTGTGGTACGGCCCGCTGACAGCAGTCGAGGTGATCGTCGTCGCACGGCACATGCGCCGCCTCGGCGTGCCAAAGGCACACGCGCTGTCGCCCCGCTCCCTCGAGATCTGCCGCCAGCTCGGCCTGCCCGTCGGTGAGATCCGCCGCCTGCCCGCCCACCGCAACGACGCGCGCTGGGTGCGCTTCATGACCAACTGCTCTGGCCAGCTCGTCGGTACGCTGCCCTATGAGAACATGGGACTCGACGTGCTCGACCACACGCCCGAGGTGGGTTGCGTTTCACCTTTTTCCGCAGGCCTTAGTCGGCATGGGCCCCGGATCGCCCGGACCCTCACGGGGCATAGTGTTGACGGCAGATGGTGCACAACGTCGCGCAGCCCGACCTCGAGGCCATCATGGAGTACATGCTCGATGCCGAGGTCAACATCGACTACCGCATTGGTTGGACGTGGATCAGCCACGAGGAGGTGAGCTTGAGCGCTCGGGCCGGCTGTAAACACGGTCCTGGCGGCGATCTCCAGATTTGCTCACCGCAGGTCACGCGCAACGGCGAGACGATCTGCGTGTCCACCATCGAGGATACGTACACGGGCGAGGAGGTGCAGGTCGAGTCGTGCCTCGTCGTGGGATGCGACGGTGCCAACTCTCGCGTCCGCAAGGCCGCGGGCATCACCTCGGAGGGCGAGGAGACGGCCGACACCATGATCACCATCCACTTTAGCGCCGACCTCCGCCCCGTCGTCGGCGACAAGGTCGGCATGCTGTACTGGATCCTGGACCCCGAAGCGCGCGGCTTCATCATCTCCTACGACATCGAGTACAACCACGTGCTGATCCACAACATCGACCCCGAGGTGACGCCGCTCGCGACGTTCACCCCCGAGAAGTGCATGAACATTGTGCGGGCAGCGATCGGATGCGACATTCCCGTCGACTTCAACTCGTCCATGCCCTGGATCCTCCGCCGCAAGGTCGCCAACAACTACTACCGCGGACGCGCCGTGCTCGCGGGCGACAGTGCGCACTCTTTCCCACCAACTGGTGGCCTTGGTCTCAACTCGGGCATCGCCGACGCCCACAACCTCGCGTACAAGATCGCTGCGGCGTACCATGGGTGGGGCCACCTCCCGACACTTCTCAAGAGCTACGAGGCCGAGCGCCGCCCCGTCGCCCTCCACAACTCAATCCAGTCGGTCAAGAACGGCAAGAAGATCTTCCACCTCCTCAAGGCGCTCCGCAACACCGGCCCCGACATCCCCACCGCCCGTCTCGAGATGATGCGCGCGCTCAACGACCCCCAGCAGCGCCAATACGTCCAGGCGCTCATCCAGGACCAGGCCGAGCACTTTGACAACGTGAGTCGACCCCCAAGCCCGCCTCCGCCTCCACTCGCGCTAACTCCAGCTCAACCGCCACCTCGGCTACGTCTACGAGCCCGGATGGATGCCTCAGCAGTCGCAGGTCTACAAGCCGCAGTACCGTCGCGGTGCGCGCTTCGCGCACGCCTGGATCAAGTCCAAGGTGCCCGGCGTCATCCCACCCCTCGACGCCGTCGACCTCTCCTATCTCGACGACCTGTCGAGCTCAAAGTCCAGGGACTGGAACTACAGTGTGCTTGACATTGTTCCCCTCGGCCTCTACTCCTTCTTCTACCAGGGCTCCACGTGGGGCAAGAAGGTTCCTACGCTGCGCCAGATGTTCGCGCAGCAGGGCATCCCGCACAAGGTCGTCGAGGTGGGCAAGGACTTTGAGTTCGTTGAGAAGAAGCCCGGAAAGGCATGGATGGAGGGGTACGGGATCAACAAGAGCGGCGCGGTGCTCGTGCGTCCCGACCAGCACGTGCAGTGCGTCGTGGCGAGCGGCGAGCTGCCGCAGCGCATCGTCGACGACGTGCTCCGCACCCTTGGCCGGCAGTACTAGGCCACGGCGAGGTCGGTTCGATAGAAGTCCCGCTGGCCAGGGATAGAGGATAAGGCGCCGGCGGGCGGGATACCAGACGCGGCGGCGCCGCGTCACAGACGAGTATAGCATGGGTTTGGGCATCGGCATTGCATGTATACACTAGCTTCGGGTAGCCAGGCGAAGGGAGAGGGGGCGGAGCGCTGGGGGTGGGGCTGGGAAGCATAAGAAGACGGCCTGGGGCGCTGCCGGGGCACGCTCAGAGTGAACGTCCGTCGCTTGCGTACCGCGTCTCCACTGCGCCCCGGTGCCCCGCGCCGCACCGATCGCGTACGCGTCCGTGACGTGAGGCATCGTCGTCAAGCCGAGCCCATCGCCTCCCAGGCCCGCCGTTTCGTCGCCGACCTCCTGGCGCTAAACTCTGCGTTATGCGCGCCGTGCCTGCACACAGCAGGCGAGACCTTAACGATCACCGAGCCCCGGGGTGCCCCAGATGCGCGTTGATGAAATGTCTCGGTCCTCTGCGCCCGGGTGGCGCGCATACCGCAGCAATCGAGACTGCGAGTCATCTGTTATCGTGCTTGTTCGCTTCCACAACGCTCCCCACACCTCGGCCTCAGCCGACCTGCTCCCCACACGCCACAGCCGGCCGGCCCCCAGATCTCGCCCCACACAGGTTTCACCGCGTCGTCGCACGGCACTCGAGGCCGTCGGGCGCGTCTGACATCAGCGAGCGGTGTCACTGTCCGTCGGCGACATGAGACATCCGACAATGGACGAGTTGGTTCGGAAGTAGTGGATGATGGCAGGGTTATCAGTGTGACGAGGGGGCAAACCCGGCAGGTTGCCCGGGTCTTTTGTGCGAGCTGCTGGGGCGATGGCGATTGACTGCGCGCTGTTGCGGCCAATGAAGTGCAGCGTTCGGAAATGCCGACGCTGGGAGAATAGGGACAGGGATGGAAGAGGGATGGGCGACAAGCATATCGATGCCGTCAGCGCATGGTCTGTTTGTCACGGTCGTCGCTCGCCATGCCAAGACCGATGCCCGCTGCCCGCTGCCCGCGGTTGCGAGGCGTCGTGCACTTGTCGGCCAAGTCCTCGGTCGAGGTCACGAGACTGCAGCTCAACCGCCTCGCGTTCTGGCCTCGGCTGCTGAGGATCGCAGATCGCAGATCACTTGTCGAGTCGCGTGCCTGCCGATTCCGGCAGCGGCAGAGAACCCTCTCGCGCACAATTCGACCAGGGTGCTACCGGGGACAGGTCGGAGGTGACGGGACAGGAATACACCTGCACAACAGATTCTGCCATCTGTATTTCGAGATTTGGTATGTGCTTTGGTATGAACTGCGCACCTTGGCACCGTCACAAGAGCCGCTAATGTGCAGGACGCTGATTACGAGGTCGCGAATCGCCTGGCCAGCTGGCCCGACAGTCGGCCTAGCGGCCTGTTCTCAGGGGTCTCGGTGCCCGGAGGCGAAGAAGCACGGCGGCAAGATGCCGCCGGGTGGCCCAGACACCGAGGCCAATAGGATGCGGAGAGGGCCCACCCCCGCCCAGGGTATCCCGGCGCGACGCCGAGACATGCGCAGAAAAAGGATCTTCGCGTCCCTGCTCCCCATCGCCCCCACTCCCCCACCAGCCTCCTTGGCCAATCGCACCTCCCCCTGCGTTCACGTCAGCATCAGTCTGCGGCGGCTGGGTGCGGGAGTTGTGGCGGACAACCCATGTGATGCGGATCAGGATAGTGGCGCCAAGTCGCCGGCGGTAGCCGGCGTGCCTCGATCGCCCTCTGCTTGCGTGCCGTCTCTGCGGCGCAACGGCGACTTTGGCCTGTCACCCTCCTCCATCGTCCCGCCCGGAAGAGATACCAAATAGTCGGATGCAACTGCAGGGTGGGGAAGGGGTGGGGGGTGGGGGGTTGGGGGAGCCGCCAAAGTTTTTTGCGAGACGCGTCGCGCATTGTGTGGTGCGGCTGAATGGTGGTTGCTGAGTGAAAGCAATGGGATGGCCGGGATGTATGCCTCCTGCCTGATCTGGTCACGACGCGTTTTACAATGGTGTCAATAGGTGCCTGTACGTCGCTGTACGCTCGATTGAAAGACTGGACCGACTGCAGGCCCATTGAACTATCCAGTCTTAGTGCGGCATGCTCCAGGTGTCTCGGACCGTGTCGACCAAGCAAAGAGACACTCGAGGCATCAGAGGAGAGGCGGCAGTCTGCGGCAGATGGAGTGGTTTGTCAGGGGCCGAGTGTGATTCAGACGTCACCAATGGCGGGCTTGTGCCTCAGTTCTGCCTCGGACAACTCCAAAACAGGTCATGTGCTCCTGCTGTGGCCTCGTCTGTGAGGCCACCCATGACCCAGACCCAACTCTAGTCCCCGACTCTGGCCCCCGCATGCAGCTCCCCAGTAGGTCAGAGGGCCAGTAGACCAGCGTCTCCCTCTGCTGCGCCCTGCCGTTCGCCCTCACCTCGCTCCCCCACAGCATGTCCCCGGTCTCACCTCTTTACAGATGCCCGCCCCTGGTCGCCGCCGCGCGTGCCTGCCCTGTGCCCCCCTCTGGTGCTCATTGTTGCCCCGGCCTCGTCTCACGGCCGACGACACGGCCACACGGGGGTACGGGGCTACGGAGGGGTAGCATGTGCCCCTTGTCTCCTGCATTCTCCTGTCCTCGTGCCCGGCCTTGCTCCGGGTTCCACTGGCCTCTAGGTTTGACCTTCCCGCGCCCGCCTGATCGCCTGCTGCCTGCCAGATCTGGTCCTTTGACTCGCCTCGTCCTGAATGCCCCCAGAGTGAGACGCCCGATGGCGCCTCGCGCTCCCACCCCTTGCCCCGCAGAGCAATTGGAGCAAACTCATGCACCCATGGCAACAACACTGTGGCGCCGTGTCTCCCGCCTTTCACCGCAGAGTCTCACAAACATATAAGAGGTCAGCCCCACTAGCCTGTCTCCCCGTAGCTCGTCGCCCCGAATCGGCCCCACATCGACCAGGCTTGTAAGTCGCGTCCTCCCCCCTCCACCACCGACGCGCTAGTGTCCACGACTGCCACCTTCCTCGCGTTGATCATCGCGTCTAGCCTAAAGAGGACGATCGCTGATCAACCAGGTTTCACCACTCTTTCTTTCTCTTGCCCCCACCTTCCCTCTCAGCGCGTAGCTTTAAGCCCAAGGCCTAGCAAGCAGCCAACATGTCTTCCGTCGAGCGCGTCGAGGCGCCAGTGACGCCCAAGGCCTACATGGCCTGTGCCTTCGCCGCCTTTGGTGGTATCTTCTTCGGCTTCGACTCCGGTGAGTACGTTTCGTGTGCATCCGGCGTGGGGGAGGTGGGGGAGTGGAGTGGCCAGTGGACCTGTGGACCTGTGGAGCGCAGCGCGTGGTGCATCCACATACCCGCCACTGGGTGAGATCTGGAGCATACGAGGTCGTCAAGGCTGAGGTGATGGCCGATGCTGGGCCAACCGGTATGAGACCTGGGGGTTGTCAAGGCAGGAAGGCGGTCGATCACTTCGCTTGCCCGCGAAAAGTGGCGTCGCGTGACTTGTCCCCCCTCCTGATCATGGCTGGCATGACTGGCCAGCGGTGGTCATGAGGACCCCCGTGGTTTGCGCCTCACAAGCGCCGCTTCGCCAAGCGACTCTTGGACGTCATCATTCCTCCCTGACCTGCATTCTGCAGCGTCCGTCTGCAGCGCTGGCAGCTCGCGTCCGCGTGTGCCCTCGCAGCCTCCACATGCTTGACTCTGGTTCCAGAAAAAGGGTGTCCCCCACTGCCCCACCCCTGCTCGCTTCCGACGCGGTGTGGGGCGTGAGGGAGTGCAGGCCAGAGATGCTCCGAGATCCAGGAATACTCAGCTCCACATGTTGTTTGAGAGCTTGGCTGACCCTCAGGCTACATCTCCGGTGTCCTGGCCATGCCCTATGTCATCGACAGCTTTGTGGGAGAGAACGCGACCGAGATTCCCGAGTGGATGTCGTCGCTCATAACCTCCATTCTCTCCGCCGGCACCTTCTTTGGTGCGCTGATGGCGGGTGATCTCGCCGACTACTTTGGTCGTCGCACGACCATCATCGCCGGATGCGGTGTCTTCATAGTCGGTATCGTCCTCCAGACTGCCACGACCGGATACAAGCTCCTCGTGGCCGGCCGCGCCATTGCCGGCATCGGTGTTGGATTCGTCTCGGCCATCATCATCCTCTACATGTCCGAGATTGCGCCCCGCAAGATCCGCGGCGCCATCGTCTCTGGTTACCAGTTCTGCATCACCATCGGCCTCCTCCTTGCCTCGTGCGTGTGCTACGCCACCCAGAACCGCAACGACACTGGCTCGTACCGCATCCCCATCGCCATCCAGTTCGCGTGGGCGCTCATCCTCGCCGGCGGCCTCTTCATCCTCCCCGAGTCGCCCCGTTACTTTGTCAAGCGTGGCCGCCCCGACCGCGCTGCCAACTCGCTCTCGCGCATCCGTGGCCACCCCCCCGACTCGGCCTACATCCAGGACGAGCTCTCCGAGATTGTCGCCAATTGCGAGTACGAGCAGTCGCTCCTCCCCAACCAGACCTACATCTCGTCGTGGACCGCGTGCTTCAGCGGTGGCCTCCGTCGCCCCAACTCGAACCTCCGCCTCACCATCCTCGGCACCTCGCTCCAGATGATGCAGCAGTGGACCGGTATCAACTTCATCTTCTACTTCGGCACCGTCTTCTTCAAGCGTCTTGGCACAATCGACAACCCGTTCCTCATCTCGCTCATCACCACACTCGTCAACGTCTGCTCGACTCCCATCTCGTTCTGGACCATTGAGCGCTTCGGCCGTCGCCCCCTCCTCGTCTGGGGCGCCCTCGGCATGCTCATCTGCGAGTTCATCGTCGCCATCATTGGTACCGCTAGACCCACCGACCTCACCGTCGCCAAGGTCCAGATCGCCTTCATTTGCATCTACATCTTCTTCTTCGCCTCCACCTGGGGTCCCGGCGCGTGGGTCGTCATCGGCGAGATCTTCCCCATCTCGATCCGTGCCCGCGGCGTCGCTCTCTCAACGGCATCCAACTGGCTTTGGAACTGCATCATCGCCGTCATCACCCCCTACATGGTCGGCGAGCAGCGCGGCAACCTCGGCTCCAAGGTGTTCTTCGTGTGGGGCGGCCTCTGCACGTGCGCGTTCGTGTACGCCTACTTCCTCGTCTGGGAGACCAAGGGTCTCACGCTCGAGCAGGTCGACCAGATGATGGAGGAGTGCGGCTCGCCCCGTCGCTCGCCCGGCTGGACCCCTACCAAGACGTTCCGCCAGCAGTCGATCTCGGCCGACGTCGAGAAGGGCAAGCACCCCAACGGCGCCGAGCACCAGCAGGACGACTACCCCGTCGCCCACGGCGGCCCTGGTGCTGGCGGGGGCGGTGCTATGTAAGGTGCCAGTCTGGTGCATCCGAACGGTGGCCTCACCGTTGATTGTAGTTAGGAGTTACTCGTATAGCGTAATGAGACAGTTGAATGTGCAGCTGGGCAGCGTGAAGCGCTGTCAGCCACACCAGACGAGGCAGCCAAGTCACTCGCGATCACATGAACCACGGTGGGAGCTGGGTCGTGAGAACCACGGGACCAAACAAACGCCAAAGGCACACGGCACGGCGCTACCCAACTCGCTCCCAACGGCCAAGCGTCGAGCGCATCGCCACGACTTGCCTCGACCGGCGTTCCCGTGATCGAGTCGGTCCCCACTGATCAACATGCGGGAGCGGCACACGACCGAGCCGAGGCATGCGATCTGTGCGATCATGAATAGCCGGCGGGGCCACGCCGCGGGCTTCTCTGCGGGCGGGCCCCGATATCGGCTGTCCGGCGACGGATCTGGCGGGCGGCGCTTTGGCCGCGCATCACAGCCGGTGAAACGCGAGTGTCTTGATGGGCACTTTAGCGTACCGTATCGACCCCGGCCCTCAGTAAGCGAGCACATGCTGCGTGCCCTGCAGAGGGGAACCGAGGCTGCCTCATGGGCTGCTGTCACATTGGCCGTCTCCTGGCCACATGTTAACATGTGGTCAGGGGGCTGGCGCCCGCGTGTTCACCTTTGCAACGCTCCTGCGCTACCTGCGCTCCAGCTCTAGGCCAGCATTGCCAGATGGGCGGTGATCAGGGGCGGGAGCGCGACGCATTCCTCGACGCGGAGATGGCTGATGTCAGCCTGAGGTGGTGAGGTGGCCGCGCTGGCATCCCGGTCCGGAGAAGGATCAGGGGTGCTCAACAACGACGGTAGGGATCCGGGCCGAGATTGCATGCCAGTCTCGGAGGCCATGGTGTGTCAACAAGTACATCCTGCTATCTGTCTGCGGCTGCTGAGCCTATCGTGCTGGCCGGGTCGACTGGCCCATCTCCTCTCATCCCCTCTCATCCCCTCTCATCTCCTCCCATCTCCTCTCATCACCTCTCTCCGCTCTCTCGCGTCCATCTTCTGCCTGCCTCCCGCCCCCTCCCCTCCTCCCATCGTCCGCCCACTTGCGCATCTCAGGACCGCTCGTCGCGCGGCAGGCGACGGTGCGCAACGACGCGGCGCATGAACGCATCTGCGGCGTCCTTGTCGCCCGTGCCCGCAGCCGTGCTCTCCTCAATCGCGCGGTCGTAGCTCTCCAGGATGAAGTTGCAGCTCTCCTCGGTAGGTGGCTCGTGCGTGTCCCGTAAGTCGGCGAAGCGGCTGCGGAGGAGGGCCTTGATCAGCTCGAAGGACACTGGTCTATACCACCCAGTGTGGTGCTGTCGTCAGCTGCCTGCAGCATCACAGTTCTCGGCATCACAGCGCTCGAGTATGACGGGCTCGAGCATCACAGCACTCAGGCGTCACAATCCTCGAGCATCACAGCACTCGAGCATCCCATGCTCGAGCAAGCAAGTACTCCAGCCCCACAGTAGCTGAGCGCGTTGGAGACCGTCACTTACGTCGCACACGTCCATCATGCACGTCGGGTCGTATATGTACTTGGCGATGAAGGGGTCGGTAATGTCGATGAGCTGGTAGTCGGGCTTGTTGCGGTGCAGAGTCTGCCCATCGAAAATGTGGACCTTGCTGCTGTCAGCTTGCTCGGACCGTCTTCAGCTCACGTGTTGTCGAGTGGTGGACGCAGCCCCTGCGCAATGCGCTGGTCCTGTTCATGCTCCCACCAGAAGCTAGGTCGCTGGCTCTCCTCGTCATCGTCGGGGTCCGCAGCCGTGTTGAGAACATTGTTCCGCCCGCGCTTTACGTCCAGGTACACGTAGACGCGCTGGTACTTGTGCGCCTCGGGCTTCGTCGTCGCATCGTACCCGTATCGCACGAGTGTCTTCCAGTATGGCCCGGCACCGTACGTGAACGCAACCGATGGAAGATACAGCTTGTTCCTTGGGTCAGCGGTGCCACACCGAGCCTCACGTCAAGATCTCGTATCGGTCCTTCTCGTCAAAATTCGTCAGCAGCGCATAGCGCAGCCAGATGGGCCGCGCCTCGAAGAGCTCGCGGAGTTGCCCAAGGATGCGCTGGTCCAACCGGTCCATGCGCTCGCGCACGCTCTGCTCCGGCTCGGTGGGGACGGGATGCCCATGTCCGACAGCGGGGACGGACCAGCCCTGCGCACGCGAGCGGTTGACGAAGCGCTTCTTCGTCTCCTGCGCATCGTCGTCCCACACCTCCTCCTCGACCGTGTTGGCGCTCATACGGTAGCTGAAGTTGTGAGGCAGCTGGCGGGAGCTCGCGAGTGGCGTCGGCTGCAGCTCCATCAGGGAGCGGTATGGAACGGCCGGTTGTGTGCCGTCTGGGTTAGGCGGGTTCGCCTCGAAGTAGTCCTCGTGCAGGGCAGGGACCTTGTAGTCGAGGATGTAGTCGTCTGTTGTCAGCTCCGCTTCCCCGGGCCCCACGAACAATCAAGGTCGACCAGCGCCTGGCACAGCGTCTGTACGCTCGAGTCCGCCGGGGCCGAGAACTGGTAGTCGGCCATCGACCGGAACCGCACCGTCTGGGGGATGTTGCCCAGCACCTCGGCAGTGAACACGCCCTGGTCCGCCTTGCCCTTGCGGCGGCGCTTGGTGACCTTGACGAGCACCTTCTGGCTGGCGACGCGATTCCCGCGCACTGGGACAGCCGCGCGGTTCTCGGGGCGGTAGCGTAACTCGAGCTGGCGCATGTCGCTCATTGGTGCGTTGAACGTGTCGTCAAGGTCCTCCTGGTCGATATGGCGGAGAATCTGGTTGGCATGCTGCATCGGCCCGGGGTACTCGACGGAGCGGAAGGTCGTGCGCGGGAGCGGGCGGACGCGAGCTGTCCCCACTGATGGTCCCGCTGCCTCGTCGCCTGAATGATCGCTAGGTGGGACGTACTCTTCGTCGGACATGGCGTAAACAATGACGCGGTGGAGGTCCAAGGGAGGTTGGGAGCGAGGCGCGCGAAGCTTGCTTCAGGGGAACTTGTCGCCAGCGCCAGGTAGAGAGGGGAAGTAAATCGGGCCGGAACGGGTGGGTGCGCTCGCAGTGGGTGGATGGTGCTAGAGGCTGTTGATGGGGTCGGTGATGGTGATGGTGGTGAGCGCAGTTGTTGTAGTAGATGGAGTGGTGGAGGGATCAATTTGGGTGAAACAATAGTAACGACGTCGGGTCAAACGCCAAGTCGCACTTCTTTTCGACCAACCACCCCACTCACACTCCCACCTTTCTCTCCACGTTACTCGTCCACATCGTGCCATCCACTCGTGAAACCACGTTCATCGAATCCCCCTCGCCGAGGGCTATCTGCAGACACCTTTAACTGTCCCCGGGAGCGCCCCTACGTCGACTTTAGCGCCGGCGGAGCGGCGGAGGGAGCGCACGCCAGCCCACAATGAAGGTCGGTCACCCCCGCACTCTGGCACACCGCACACGCCCATCATCTGCCCGACATATCCACCCATCTCTCCACCCATCCACCTCGCACAACGACATGCTGACGCCCAACAGTACCTCCTCGAGTTCCTCGATGGCGTAAACGATGCACCGCGTCTCACAGACCCCGACTTTCAGCAGCTCGTCGTCAGCGTCAACGTTAACAAGGTGAGCCCCGGCAGAATACGCGTAGCCGAACCCCGTACTGACTCTGCGCGCCTCCCCCACGCGACTTTCTCACTTTTACTCTCCCAACATCATCTACGACCCCTCACCTGCGTGCACGAACTTAGGGCAAGTCGAGCGATGCATTCTACGACGCGCTGGAGAAGATCGTCAACGAGCTAAGGGGAACGGTATGTCGACCACCCTCGCGATTCCATTGCTCACGCGCAGCCCGAGGCTGCGCCGTTCCTCAAGCCCGTGTCGAAGCGCGATGCGCCAGATTACTCGCAGTGTGCGTGCCCGTTGCGCAGGAGGTGCGCGCGCTCACACCAGACATCTCAAAGCCAATGGACCTCCAGACGTTGCTCCGCAATGTCAAGAGCCACAAGTACAAGAACAAGACGGACTTTGGCAACGATGTTGATCTCATCTGGCAGAATTGTCTGACGTACAACACGACAATGGTGTGTGCGCGCGTCTTACGGAGCTGATGACAGAACCACCCGCTGCGCGCGTGTGCCCAGTTGCTGCGACAAAAGAGCAACCACATGCTCTCCTTCCTCGCCGACCGCGATGCGAACGCTGGCAACCCGCTCGCGCAAATGTTGGCGGCGTCGGGCGCGTCGCTTGCAGTGCAAAGAGCTGCATCGCAGCAGCCTGCGAACGACGAAGAAGACGCGGCGGGTGAGAGCGACGACGCCATGGGGGAGGACGAGGAGTCGGGGCGGAAGAAGAGTGAGGGCCCGAACGGCACCGCGACGCCGGGTGTCCGGCGGGGGACTAGTGTCGGGTCAGGAGAGCGCCGCGTGAATGGCAAGCTACACAGCGTGAGTGGGTTGTGCGATGGAACCTGACCCCAGCCACCGCCGTTCCGGCCCGACCTTCAAGCCAACTTTGAGAGCTCAACAGCCCTCCTCCGAACACCGTACACCATGACGCACTGGGACGCCGTCTCGCTCCGCCGCCCAGGGCCGTCCTTCTCGGACAAGGGCAAGGCGAAGGAGCTCCTCTTCGGCAGCCAACCACCACCATGGTACCCGGCCGTGGCCGACGCCGACAACGAGGACGCCAAGCTCGAGGGGTGTTGGTGGGGCGCAGCGGCGAAGGACGACGCGTACGTCGCGGGGCTGCCGTCTGCCCCTCAAATGGTGGAGGGACCAGCGAGTAAGCGCAGGCGAGTAGCGCGGCGACGCTCCCCAACACCGAACGGGGACATCGAGATGTCCGGGACTCAGCCGCCGGCCCTAGTCCCATCGAAACCAGTGTCGCTGGGGCGCGTGGTCGACCGCGCTATCGACAAGCTCACGGACGCCCGCAAGACGATGCACACGATCCAGGAGCTGCAGCGCTACTACGAGGGCGACGGAACGGACCCAGAACCGCAGCCCATCGAGCCAATCGAGAGTGTGCGCGCCGGGCTCGCAAAGCAGCGAAAGGAGCTCAAGCGCAAGCGGGTCGAGGCGCGCACCGAGGCCAACACACGACGAAAAGCGGGCGGCGAGGTCGGTTCGGCTGAGGCTGCGCTCGAGCTCAAGCGGTCGACAGCAAGCCTGCTGGCACACGCGGGCTTTGATGGTGAGGCGGTATCTGCTTCCCAAGCTGACCCCAGGTGCCAATGACATTCCTCTAGACCTCATGACGCGCGTCGCTGGCGACTACATCCGCAACCTTGGCCGCACGTTCCGACTGTTGTTGGACGGGTTCGCTTCCCATATGAAGCCAGAAGTGAGTGGCCCCGCTGACACCGCTGACCCCAGGAACTTGTCCTCCACGCGCTACATGAGAACGGTCAGGTGCAGTTACAGGACCTGGAGTCGCACATCAAGGACGACATTGAGCGCGACAGCGCCAAGATCTCTGAGGGGCAGCGCAAGATGCGCGCAGCCTACACTGAGCTTACGACGGCGCCTGTCATCGAGGACGACATGCTGCTGGCAGAGGACGCGCAGATGCTCCAACAGTGAGTCATGGTTGTTCAATTGCTGACATCAGTGGCGACTTTGCCGAGGACCTGGGCGAAGACTTCCTGGGTCTGCGCGAGTTGGGCATCGACAAGGAGTTCGGGCTCTCCTCCGTCACAGTACCCAAGTCGCTCTTTTTTGGCCGGCGGAAGCGGGATGCGGCCGCACTGGGACCAAAGGCTGCCGAACCCGACTACGCACCACCTCCGCCGTTCATCCCTCTCACGGCCGGGACGTACAAGGCTGCCACACCTGGGTTGCTGCACGCATTCTACGCCGAGCGCTTCGAAACCGCACCGCCCGAGGGCGACGACGCGTTCGACCCCGTGCATTCAAACATCGGGCCGCTGGGCCAAATCGTCGTCAAGGCGCCGCAGAACGCGCCAGCCAAGAAGAAAAAGGACGACGAGAAGAAGGAGAAGAAGCCCGCGAAGAAGACTGGGTGAGTGCCTTGAATGGAGGCAGAGTCCGAGAACGGGGTGTGGAGTCGCGGCTGCCCACTTTTCTGAACGATGCTGACCTCAGCCAACCGGGCGTCGGCAAGGGCAACTGGATCAGACCTTCGAAGGAGGAGCGGGAGCGACGCGCAGCAGAGAAGAAGGCCGAGCTCGAGCGGTTAAGGGCGGCCGAGTCGGCGGCGGCAGAAGGGGAGGAAGAGGACGCCGAGGGAGAGGACGAGTAGTGTGTAGATTCAAGAGGACAGTTGTCATGTATGCATGGGTGAGACTCGAGTTTGCATGTGTGCCACCACCACCTCCACTTACATCCGCACATCCCATCCGCACATCCCTGGGTCGAAGCGAAAGCATTCCGCTCTGCACCTTCTTGAGCTTCTGGACGAGACTGCACTGTCTGTAGATTCTAGAGCTGTTCACTGATGCATATTAGAAGGCTATACTACTTCTGCTGCTACTTGCTACAATACATTACTGGCTCTTTGCCGCGCGGGCCTTTGCCTCAGCGTGGCGCCTCTCTGCCTGCTCCCGCGTCATCTGGGTGCCAAGGAAGTAGTCCCAGTTGGTGAAGAAGGGCTGGGCAAAGTTGGCCTTGATGCCGTAGCTCTGGTGGTGAATGTCGTGGTAGTCGGCGTTGTTGTTGAAGAACATCTGGCAGGGGTCCCACCAGAGCTTGTAGCCGCAGTGGTCGTCGACCGTCTTCCACGAGCTGAGGAAGAAGAGGAGGCTCGCCTGGCGGATCGTCATGAACGTCGCCATGTGCGCAAGGGCCGCACCGAGCGAGTCGAGCAGCAGCCCCTCGACGGGGTGGTTGTAGAGCGCACCGAACGCGAACGGCACGTACAGCCGGTGGTGGTGCGAGTGGAACATCTTGTACAGCGTGGGGTAGACGTGCATCGTGCGGTGCAGCCAGTATTGCCACGTGTCAATAAGGCAGCTAGGTGTGAGCGCAGGATCGACGTGAGGAGGGGTGTAGCGCGCGGCGCCGTGCGAGATGGAGCGGGCGCGCGCGGGCACCAGAAGCAGGGAGACTCACAAGCCAGCGAACAGCTGGAAAGCTGGGATCGCCCACCAGTACACAAAGTTGACGAGGCGGGCGCCGTACGCCTCGAGGATGGACATGCCCACGGTCTTGCCGGTGAGGAGGAAGACGACGTCGGCGACGCGGGGCGCGAGCCACGCCATGGACGCGAGGTGGTCCCTAAGGACCTCGGTGCGGAGGAGCGTTTCGTCCGAGTCGAGCACGATCAACCCAAGCACGGTCTGGACGACCTGCTGGAAGATGACGGCGTTGATGACCTGCCAGAACCCTGCGCGGTTGCGCTTCTCGACCTCGGCGCTCGGGTGGATGCGGTGCCGCTCAAAGTAGGGCAGCTCGATCGTGTCGAGGATGTGGAAGATGGTCGAGAGGACCCAGTAGATCGCGATGGGCGCCAAGAGCGAGAGGTTGCGGTCCGTGATCCACTCGAAGAGGTGCTGTCGCGGGGTGTAGTAGAACGGTGGGTCGAGGGTGGTGGGGGTGATGGCTGCGAGGAGGGTCGCGTTGTGCGACGCCGCCATGGTCGGCAGCCTGTCGATGAGATGTGTCGGGAACTGGTGCATGGTGGGCTGAGGGGGAAGAGGGGATGGCGATGCGAGTATTATATGAGGAGCGTAGACGCGTCGAGCGCGAGTCGAGTGAATGAAAGAGAGGGAGCGAGAGAGAGTGAGAGTGGGTGGATATGGATCGACGTTGGACGCGATGTGGAAGGGTTGACAGGGGGCCCGTGCGTAGGGGATTCCCGGGCGCCGAACGGCTCGTGCGTCTGTTTGACGTTTGGGATATTGTCGCAAGCTCTGGCTTTTTTGTACTGCCAAAGGTCTCAAACAACGAGGCACACGGTCAAGCGAAAGGAGAGGCGAAGAACAAAGGGGGGGGTGGCGGGGGAGGTTGGAATGAGAGAGAGTGTGTGTGAGTGAGAGTGAGAGAGAGGAAGATGTACAGTAACTGAACGGAGAGTGGCGACGCGCTTGGGACCCGTGACCCACTTGTTCTCCGCTCCCTCTCCGCTCCTCCGCCCCGGTCCCGAGGCCAAATGGCCCAAGAGTTGGGTAATTACGTACTAGAACCCACCCAACAGTTGGACCCACTCTGTCAAGTTTGCCCAGGCACGCGTAGGATTTTCACCCAAACCTCCACCTCTCCCCCCCGTCGTGCATCCCCCATCGGCCGACATCAAGTTTGCCACTCAACCCCTCTAACATTCTCTCAACCCACCTCTAACCACCTAATACCATGGGCCGTCTCCGCCGCTCCCGCACCCACCACGCCCGCCGCGATGTCCAGCGCGCAGCCCGTACCCGCGTCCGCACAAAGGACCTCGACCAGATCCAGCACGACATTGACCACTCGCGCAAGAAGCTCGAGAAGCAGCCCATCGACGAGGACAAGCCCGGTCTTGGGCAGCACGTGAGTCCGACGCGCGCAGGAACGTGCATGGATTTGCGGGACGCGTGAGGGGCGATGTGCCGGGATGGATGGATTGCCGGCGCTGGAAAGAGCTGTGCTGCTCCGGCTCCGTCACACCGGGAGCGCTCGGGACAGCGCCCATACCTCGCAAAGGGGAGTGGGATGGGCCAGACCGACGATGGCGGTGCAGATGCACATGGAGATGGGCGACCTCTATCGCAATAGCGGTGCAGCCCATTCAGCGATGTGGCGTGCACATGCTCTGGTAAGGTGGATGTTGCCCACGGGAGCGACGGAGCCGTGAGAAGCACCCAGGGCGCGGGATGGACCAGGCGAGCCATTGAAAGGGCGGCAGAGATGCGTGTGGTCTCGCCATGGAGATGAGAGCAGCGGTGTAGCGGCTCCCGGCACTCCTCGGCAGGCCATGGCTACCCCCGCTTCATGAGGGCAGGTCGGGCCATTACAGCGCCGAAACCTGCGCGCTGTGCATACGCGGGGTTGCACGGTCGACCAGGGAAGGCAGAGGCTGGCTTAGCTGCGCCCGAGATGTGCGATGGGGGGGCGGGAGAGCAATCGGGCAGGTCTGCGGGTGCTCTTCTCGACGCGGCCATTTGCTCGACTCGAGGCACTGGGAGGCGCAAGACTCCTGTCTGAACGAGAGCGCGACTGTGTACACTCTGTGCATCACACAAGCGGCCCCATGGCGTTGAGACGGACTTGTTGAGAGGAGCGCAAAGAGATGGGCAGCGCGTAGAATCACCTCGTCCAGGAACTCGGCTGACCACAGTACTGCGTCGAGTGCGGCAAGTACTACGAGACGGACGCCGCGCTGCGCACCCACACCAAGAGCAAGGTGCACAAGCGCCGCCTCAAGGACCTCAAGGAGGGCGCGTACACTGTCGAGGAGAGCCAGCGTGCGGCCGGCATGAGCGCCCCGGACAACCGCCAGCGGGGCGTCGAGGAGGTTGTGCGCCGCTTCGGCGAGGCCGGCGTCGGGAGCAAGGACGAGGTGTTCGTGCACTCGGCGCCTGCGCCCAAGGCCGCGGCATAGAGAGGGCGTTGAGGGATAGGGACGATTCGATGGGCAAAAGGGCTCGAGATAGAGCCTTAGACTGTTTGTATGATGTACAGATCACTCGCGGCTTCGACCGGATTCTGACGAGAGGGCACTTGGACAGCCCCTCGGTCACGCTAATGAGTCGGGCAACTGACATCGGCACACGAATCACACGCGACGAGGGTCTGACCGCGGAGGCGACAAGCGATGATAGGACACTGGCGAGTTAGACGGTCGACGACCCTTGGCAAGGGTGCAGGCCGTGCTGCTTGCACATCAGGGGGGGGTGGCGCCGACGCGTCGGCGCGTCCGCGCAGGCGGTAGCATGCCATGTCCACCCTCGATCTGGGGTCGCACGTTCGCCAGGCATCATCAGCGGCGATCAGCGTGCCCCGACGCCATCCGCAGCAACGATGTCAGGCGGACCTACGGGGTGCAATCACTGGCTGACATGGTTATCTTGGCAGCGCTCGATGAGTCTAACAGATTACGAGCGCTGCCGAGGAGGCGCAGTCCGGGGTCAGCTCAGGAGATGGACAAGGAATGATGGACACGGCCTGTGTGGACCATCGCACGTCCAGCCGCCTCTGCGAATAATGAGCAACAAGTCGGGAGCACACGCATGCAGAAGCTTTATGCACATTGCTCCTGAGCCGACAGCGAACCAGGAAACCGTGTCTCACGATAGAGCTGACGTGTTATGCTTGGTGCGAGTAGGGAGGGAGCGCAACAATAGAAAAAAGTCGTCGACGATCGCGCGCCGGTTACGCATGATGTTTCCGGTTACGCGGATCCGCGGATGGACAAGCAAGACCGGCGCCGTCCCTGATCAACAGCAGGGAGGGGATCGTTCAGGAACGGAGCGGCAGACCTGGCTGACCTGGCTGACCTGGCTTCTTGAATTGGCGCCCAGCGCACTCCTCGCACCGGCCTGATGAATGACCATGAATGATGAATGGGCGCAGGCGCGAATCATGTCGGTGCACAAGTATATAAGACTCGAGGACCTCGTCTGGAACGCGCAGCACCCTCAGTGGGCTGCTAAGGCCTCTGAGACGCGGTATTTGAACCTGCCTTGCTCATCAAGTTGCGCTGCCGAGTTCCGCACACCACGAGTACGCATCCGCAGGTACCCTGTGCCCGACACCCTCCTCAGTCCTAGGCTCCCCGCGTATGCGCCTGAGCCGAGTGGCACGCGTCAGCCGTGGCGGTGGCGCAAGGTCGCGACGGTAAGGGTGGCAGCGCCTCACCCTCGTGCCGCCGGATTCCACCATCGTCCATCGGGAATGCCCGGGAGACTGGAGAACGTTCGCGCCCTCCCATGCCGGCCAGGACATTACATCTGGAACGGGGTGGCTCTGCAGCAGGGGCGGCAAGGCGCTCTGAATGCCAGCCGCCGCCTTATGCGCCACACCATGACTCCTGCCGCGTGCCCCGAATATCGCTCGCCATTACGACCTGCCTCGCCCCCGTTTCTGCGCAGACGCGCACCCTCTAATGAGACGCGCTCGTCGACCTCGTGCGGGCATCGCGACGCGCTGCGCCCCCAATACAGTGCGAGAGAAGCAGCTTTTATCCGGTGGCGGCAGTGGCGCGGGGCCGGCCCGTTTTTCTGCAGTGTGGCGAGTGGCACTCGACGGTTGAGCGCTGCTATAAAGCAAGCGCGCAGTGAGTGCGGTGCTGGCCCGCACCCGCACCCAACTGATAGACATGCTCGCCCTCCTCGCCCCTCTCTTCCTCGCGGCTGGCGCTCTCGCCCAGACCGGCTGCACCTGCGACGGCTACAACATCGGTATCACGTACGAGAACGGCACCACCGTCTACAACGTAAGTTGGTTTATCCATCGCCTCTCCGCCCCTCCCTCCAGGCTTCGCTGATGGCCCCTGTCGCTAACCCCAGGACATCCTCAAGTCACGCGCCGCGAACGGTGTCGGATGGTGCATCCAGGACGGCACCCTCCTCCCCTTCTGGCAGAACGAGATCCTGTCCGCCCTGCGCGCCAACGTTGACACCACCTTCGTCAACGCCCCCTGGGCCTTCCAGTTCTACAACCGCGGCGGCGGCACGGCCAACATCAACGCGATCAACCGCGCCATCGTGAACCAGATCACCACCATCGTCGAGTTCCAGGCACCCACCTGCGACGGCATCTACCCGACCACCTCGGGCAACTGGGAGCCGACCGGATGTGACCCCGAGTGCTCGTTCAAGTGTCTCGAGGGGTTCACGAAGTGCGGCACCAGCAGCTGTATCGACGATACTCAGAGCTGTGTCTCGGGTATGCCCGTCAGCAACGCCCGCCGCCGCCGCAACATCTGCCCGCCGGGCAAGGAGTCGTGCCCCCTCATCGGCCATCGCGCGAGCGAGTGCATCGACACGTCGAGCCACCTCGAGGCTTGCGGTGGGTGCCCCGGCGCTGGAGGTGTGGACTGCTCGGCACTCACTGGTGTCGCCGACGTCTCTTGCGTTGCTGGACGGTGTCACGTCGACGCGTGCATGCGCGGGTACTCGCGCAACGGGACGTCGGCGTGTGTGCCTACCACTCGGCGTAAGTAGGGTTCAGTAGAATAGCTGGTTAGGATCGGATTCATAGACTACAACTTAGACGGTATGACTGCTCGTCCACCGATGCGACGTGTACATTCCCATTCTCCTCTCCGCTGCTTATCTGCGCATGACCTTGTTGAGTACAGCCCCGCTGGCCGCGCCCTCCATGCCACTAAAGTTGCCCTCCCCGAGCAACGTCACAGCACGCATCGTAGCACCCCATGCGACCCGGGCGAGCGCGCCGCCGATGCTCACGCGCCGGACGCCCATCTTCTCAATCTCGGCGAGGTTGAACTTGGACGGGCCGCCGACGAGCAGGTTGACGGGCTTGGGCGCCACGGCCGCCACGACGGCGGTGATGTGCTCCGGCTTGGCGATACCCGGCGCATACAGGCAGTCGGCGCCAGCCGCCGAGTACGCCTTGAGGCGGGCGATGGTGTCGTCGATGTCGAGCCTGTCGACGATGAAGTTCTCGGCGCGGCCGACGAGCATCACATCATGCCCCGACTTGTCGATGGCCCTTCGGGCCGCTGCGACGCGCTCAGCTGCGACGGCAATGGGGCGCTGGGGCTCGCTGTGCTTTGCCCGCTCCGAGGGGTCAGAGTACGAGTCCTCGATGGACACGCCCGCGACCCCAGTCTCGATAGCGCGCGTGACGTTTGCGGCGACTTCGTCCGGGGTGGCCCCGAAACCGTCGACAAAGTCGGCGTTGACGGGCAGGTCGCTCGCAGCGACGAGGTCGCGAAGGTGCGCGAGCGTCTCGTCGAGCGTCAGGGTGCTGTCCTCCTGCCCGCGCGACCAGGCGAAGCCCGACGAGGTCGACGCGACCGCCTTGAAGCCCGTGCTGGCGAGGTAGCGCGCGCTTCCGGTGTCCCAGGGGTTAGGGATGATGAAGCACCCGGTCTCGTGGAGCTCGCGGAAGCGGCGGCGGCGGTCAGCGATGGTGGCGGCGTCGGGGAAGGACATGGTGGTGGGAATGGGAAGTGGAAGAACAGGAGACAGGAGCGATCAGTCGCGTTTCTATGTGAGAGTCGCCGGCGTGCAAGATCTGAGAGCCGAAGGGTGCCGGTGCTGGCTGAGTCAACTCGACGTCATTGCTAGTGGACACCACTTGAAGTTCACGGTTCGAATCACCACTATCGAAGTGGTTTTGCGCCCAGTTCCACGGTACAAATCCAGTCGCTTGCCCATGCTTTTAAGAACAACCGTGTAGCTTAATGGTAACATTAGCTTAGGACCCAGTTCCGGATGGGTGAGTCCACGGTTCGAACCGCTGGTCGGCCGAACGCCGCCAAAGATTGAGTATCAAGCCAGTAGGTGGTCCTCGTCCTGAAGGGCAGGTTACCGGGAGTATCCCCAGCCGCAACTTTTTGTGCAGTACAGATATGTCGACCATTAGTCACTCACTGTCTCCACATGATTCATTCAAATTGCCATCACTTCCATCAAACACTTCCTCACTGCCTGCGATTGCAACTGACCTCCCAGTCACCTCTCCGCCTCTCCCCTCTCGCAACTGACGCACAACTGCATTCACGAGTGTCCCTAGTCCCTCCTCAATCCTCGATCAGCGATCAGCGATCAGCCTGGGCCCATCGCAACCGCGCATGACAGCGTGACCGCAGTCTATAACTGGTGCTAGTCCTTCTGAATGGCACCCCCTTGCTCGCACCGCTGTCATTGTCGTTGTCGCAGTTGACGAAGTGCTGTGGGGCGCTGCGCACCGACCCACTGTTCTCACCTCGCACCACCCAAAAGCTCGCATCGTCATCACATCGTCACCTCCCCTCAACCGCGCTAGTGCGTGATGTCGCCACTGGCGCTGGCGTCATTGGGCCGTCTCGCAGCGCCGCAGCACCGCCGATGCGACATATAATCAACACCGATCCCACAACAACACGTCTTCGCATCACCCACTCTCTCTCTCTTTTCTCAAACAACTCTCTCCTTCCCTTCTGGTCTCACCCTCGACCTCCTCTCGCCACGCCACCACTCCTCTCCTCTCCTATCGCATTGTAGACCTCCTCACCCTCAACCTTCTCTCGCCACGGCAACACCTCTCTCCTCTCCTGTTGTACCGTTGACCTCCTCTCCCCAGCCCTCATCACTCTCCGGAGCTCGAGCGCATCGCACGCTCGCTCCTACCACCTCCTCCACCTTCCCCACCCCCAACCATGTTCTGGCCACTCTCGGCCATCTTCTCGGGTCCTCAAGCCTCAACAAGCTCGTCGACCCCCGGCAAGTACCCACGGTGGCCCAATTACCACGTCCCGGGGGCCTGGGCGTCGCCGACGCCGGCGGGCTCAAACGCCGACACCAACGCCCCCCCGCCCCGCAAGAAGAGCCGCCCCCACTACCGCCCGCCCTGGGTGGTGAACAAGCACGCCGCCCTGCCCCCGCCCGACGACAAGCTCGACGACATGCCGGCCGACAGCCTGTGGAGGAACCCTGACCGCTACGGCGGCTTCGCATTCCCTGCCCACGAATCCTCAACCTCCGCTCGCCCGTCGTCGTCCGTGGTGCCCTCGCAGGCCACTTCCTCGGAGCATCCCGGCCGCCCCGTCGCTCCTCAGCCGCGTCGTCTCTGCAAGGCGACCATCCACGCCCTCCACACGCACCCTCAGGCCTGGAGCGAGAAGCCGTGGGTACAGCGCGAGTGGCGGGCACGCTGTGAGGCGGAATTCGCTGAGGTCATCGAGCGACACGGCGGAGTGCTGCGAAGCGTCGAGTGGCACAAGGGGGGGGTCTTCGTCAGGTGGAAAGGGTCGCTCTTCCACCTGACGGAGCTATACACCACCCGTTACCCCCTTTGCGAGCAGCGCCGCCAGCTGCGCAAGAATGTCAACCGGGCCAACCGCAACGCTGGACACCCGGAGTTGAACCACGGCCGCAGCGAGAAGGCTCCCTACATCCGAATTCGCTGCGACGACTACATCCGGATGGTCGACGTGGTTGAGCAATACGAAAGCCTGATCGTGGAAGAGCAGGGGTAGGATGGGCGCATGGGAGATGAGTTTCATGAACTAGACCAGAGGCCAATGTACCATACGTAGCATGCACGTCCTGTACGATGACCATATACGGTCGGTCACCAGAATCGTGTGGGGTAGACGGGCTGCTGGATGGACAAGTATGTGCATGAACACGCGACGTGCACGCTAGACATGGGTGCCATTGGGAATGCAGCGCCTGCGGGCCACTACGTCCCCAACAACAACACTCTCGTGACATGAAGATTGTTTGTGTCAGCATTCCGCACCGCAACCCCGACGCCCGAATCCCGTCCACGAGACTGATCATCGTTGAGAATAGCCCTCCGTTCTCGTCTCGCAGCGGTTCTCATCCTTCCCGATCAACTTTGTCCAGGCCTCGTGACCCGCGCCCATCCCGCACCTCATGACTGGAGTCGACGGCGGTGAGCCCCGCAGGGCACAGCCAACCTGTTTCCTACCTGGCATCCATTACTCAGCCTCCCCTCTCATCCACCCCCGGCTCCAATGCCACCGGCGGCTGACGCGCCAATCCTGACTCACTGACCGAGCGAGACCGAGGAACGTCCCCGTGACGAGCGTGCCGCCGGCATGTTGTGGGCTCTGCATGGAACGAGGAGAACAGCTCGAAAGCCGAAGGTTTCGGTTGTGTGTTTGGTGTGGGGCCATCTGGGGCCTCGGTTGGCCTGCTATTGCCGCCGGCTCTGCACGCAGAGGCGAACAAGCAGGCGGTAGTAGGATGCTGGAAAGAGTGAACCCCGAATCCGGGGTCACGAGCGACGAGCTGTGGGGCCATGCGGGGGTCAGCGGGCTCGAGGCTCGCCTGGACGCGCTATGGCACCGGGGTGGCATCAGAACCACACCAGTGCTCACCCGCTATCGACATGCCGAAAGACGAGATCGGGGGGTATAAGAAGGCTGCCCGGCTCACTGAACACGCCAGGACTCACGATGACCCACACCGACATCACGCCCCACTTCCCGGCGGACGACAAGCCCGAGATCGACTACGTTGAGGAGAAGATCGAGGCCAAGGACACGCCCGTCCGCTCGCAATATGCGAACCTGACCCCGCACGAGGCGCGGCGCAAGTTCCTCCGCTTGTACCTCTTCACGCTCAGCCTCTGTGTGGGCGGGATGTACACTGGCTACGCGGTCGTCGCGCCAGGCAACGTCGTCGCGAACCCCGGCTTCATCGAGGTTGGTGCTTAGGCGCAACCACGCTGACCGCAGATGATGGGCACCAAGACGAACCCCACCACCGGGGCGCGCGAGCTCGATGCGGTGTACGTCAGTCTCTGGAGCGGGTTCACGATCGTCGGCCAGGTCGTGGGCATGTTCATCGCCCCGGTCGGCGACTATGTCGGCCGCAAGATCACGCTGTACATCATGACCCTGGCGATGGTCGCGGCCATCGTGCTCGAGATGGTCGCGTCCGAGTGGAAGCTCTTCCTGGCCGGCAAGATCGTCTCGGGCATCGCGACGGGCATCAACCTCGCCTGCCTGACGGCGACGGTGGCCGAGCTCGCCATGCCCCAGATGCGCGGGACGTGCATGGGCGCGTTCGGCCTCGGCTTCTCCCTCGGCCAGCTGCCGTGCGCCATCGGCCTCGAGGTGCTCAACCAGACGGCGCCCCACGCCTTCCGGCGCATCTTCTACGCCCAGTTTGTGCTCGTCGGCGTGTGGCTCCCCGTCCTCTACCTCATCCCCGAGAGCCCCGTCTGGCTCGCGAGTAAGGGCCGCCACGACGACGGCCGCAAGGCCCTCGCGTACCTCGTCGGCAACGTGGAAGGGTACGACGTCGGGCACGAGTACGCCGTCATCGTAGCCGAGTACGAGCACTCGCGGGCCGTCAACGCCGGGTCGTGGGCCGCCATCTTCCGCGGCACCAACCTCCGGCGCACGCTCGCCACGTCCATCACCCCCGCGCTCCAGTACTTTATCGGCCAGCCGCTCATCTACGGGCAGACGACGTACTTTTTCCAGATGGCCGGCCTCGCCAACCCCTTCATTGGCAACCTCATCCTCACGGTGCTCACGGTCGTCGCGGTGGCGGTCGGCAACTTCGTCATCCTGGACCGCGTGCCGCGCCGCCGGACGATGCTGATCGCGACCTCGGTCTCGATCGTGCTCCAGCTCGTCATGGGCGCCCTCGGCTGCATCCCCGCGACGGGCAGGTCGACGGCCGCGCTCATCGCCCTCTGCTCCCTCTGGGTCGTCACGTACGCGACCACCATCGGCCCCATCTTCTGGATGACGCTCGGCGAGATCCCCACCCCGGCGCTCCGGCAGCGCACGATCACCTTTGCCCTCATCCACATGAGTTGCTGGGGCTGCATGTTCACCTACATCATCCCGCTGCTCCTGTCGCCCCAGAAGGCTGGGCTCGGCACCAAGACGACGTTCGTGTTCGCCGCGGTCAGCGCGCCGTTCATCCCGCTCATGTACTACTTCCTCCCCGAGACCAAGCACAGGTCCTCGGCCGCGGTGGACGAGCTGTACGAGCGCGGGATCAGCCCCCGCAAGTTTGCGCAGACCAAGACCGCCGCCGAGGGGTACGAGGAGGAGGCCGTGGCGTAGGTGCGAGCGGGTGGGGTTACGGCGGGGCGGAGTTGGGCGGAGATGGGGAGCGCGGAGCGGCATAGATGGCGCGGGTCGGAGCGGTGGGTGTCTGCGAAGAATGGGAGAGGACATAGCCGAGTCAAGAGGGACACATGTCTGGGAAGTAGGGATGCAAGACGAGAAGTCAAGTCAGCATTTGCAATGGGCCATCGCAGCCTCCGAGGACAGTATGCGAATGATCTCCGAAGGCAGAGGCGCGGCTCACTCCGACCCCGACCCCGGCACGGCCAAGTGGCACCAAAGTTGTAGCCCGATGGAATAAGTGCAGGATCAGCCGGGGACGGAGCAGCCGGAAAGCCCGGGTCGTCCAGAGCCGAGCCACTATGGTCGCCGCTTTCCACCTGTGCAGCCGAGCTGTGCAGTTGCGACAGGCAGCGGAGCATCAGCTGAGTGTCAGCACGTGGGGGGAGGAAGGAGAGTGTCGGATGAGCAGGTCGCAAGTGACAATGAGAGACACTTGGCAGACTTGGCTGTCGATCTAGAGGCACGCGTGACACAGTCTGGCCCTTCTCGGATCTCCAGCTCTCCAGATCTCCAGCGGAGAACGGAGTGTCGGTCCCGGCGCCCTGGCATGCCCGTACGCACAGCGCCATGTGTCCAACGGAATGCCCCGTATGCTCTCCTGACGATGAGCCCTGTGCTACCAAAGTCTGGGCCATGATTCAGTAATAGCATGGCATGCGCAGCACCCCACAGAGCCCCGGATGTGACTCCGTTAGCTGGCCCCTGGCTCGGGCTGACGCATCGCTCATCTCTTACTTGTCGTCGTGCACAGCAGAGGCTGAGTTGCGGAGTTATCCCCCGGCCCCCGGCTGCGAGTCTAGCATTCGCAGTCGAGTATGCACGGGTACCGAGCGAGCAGATCATGCCGAGCGTGCCGAGCGTCCCGCGTCGCACTTGGGTGGTGTGCCCCTGCAGCCTGCATGCCGCAGCGTCAGCATGTGGCTTCCAGTATGCATTGTGCATGCAGACGGCAGTACGGCAGATGGTCCCCGGATCCATCAGAGGAACCAAGAGGCCTCTCTCCGTTTGCGCCCTCGCACCCTCTGTGCTGAAATAGACGACGCCGGTAGTGCACTCCACCCACCTGGCCCACCTGGGTGACTGTGAATGCTACCAAACGACCAAACACGCAGCCACTGTGCAGCGGCAGCACGAGTTGTAGAGTTGCCGCCGGAAGATGAGAGGTAAAGGACACTGTAGGTGGCAACCGTGCCTCCTTGTGGCTACGCGCGTTTCACTCTGCCCCTGAATCTGACGCGTCCATCAGTCGCCCCGTGCGTCACTGCGCCCAAAACTGGTTGCAAGGGGCAAAGTCGAGGGGAACGCGGGAACACCTTGATCCACCCAAAATCCAAACCCTGAGCCATTTTTGGGCGCAAGGAGGACAAAGGCGCTTGTCCTCGTTACCTGGTGCACCAGAAATAGTCTTGTGTTTAGGGTGGAATTCAAATAGCCCATTACAAAGTATAGGATGCGGGGAAGATGGGCAAAGCTCGCTGAGCAGAATGGAATTGTTGCTGTGTGCAGTGTGTGATACCCTGGCCCGCGCCCGCACAGGCAGCAACCCCCGACTTGTTGCTTCTGTCATGTGTTGAACCCCGATCTTCGTGCGTCGTCGTCCTGTCGCGACATGGTAGCTGATCTACTTGACGCTACTCGACACCCGCGTCCGTTTAGTCCTCTGTCCTCGTTGTAACTCTCTCCATCTCTCCATCCTCACGACACTCTCTTTTATCGACTCTAGAGCAGTGCTCATCGTCGAAACACTCCTCCATCCTCTATCCTCTCCATCCTCTCCAACGCTCCTCCCTCCTGTATCCTCTCCTCTCGTCCTTCGTCTGACACCCAACCCAGTGCCTACTTGGGTCCTACACTCTTTCCCCACGACCTTACCCCCGTGACGACTCTCCACCATGCTCTTCAACCTCGCCGTCCCGGCCATCGCCCTCGCCGGCGCCGTTCTTGAGGCCCAGCCCGTAAGTCCTCTGCCTCTGGGTCCCACACTTTCTGTGTGTGTTCTGGCTTCTCGGTGGTGCGGCAAGGTGATGCCAGGGGCCAGGAGGCAGTCACTGCGCAATCGCACCGAAGTGTGCACGCGCACTCGCAGTCATACACAACCACACACTACATTGTCACACTTGATCGTCATCACCTAGACGACAATCTCGACGACCACGACGATGTACGACGTGTGTGTGTGCGCCCACGCCACGCACGACGTTTCCTTAACCCTATCAGCGATCAGCTGTGATGCTTGATCCGCGACCCGGCGATCTGTCACACCCTCGTTCCCCACCCAACACCCCTGAGTGACAATCCTAACAGCACAGGTCGCTGCCGCTCACGGCGTCGCTCGCCACCCTCGCTCGGCCCACCACAAGCTCGCCGAGCGCCACGTCCCTCGCAACGCCGTCGGTGCCAAGCACAAGCGCCAGTACCAGATCCTCACCCGCGGTGACGGCTCCAAGTGCCGCGTCCGCCCCTCGAACGAGCAGCAGCCCTCGAGTGGTGGCAACACCACCGGACAGCAGCCCTCGACGGACGGCAACCCCACGGAGCAGCCGCAGCTCGCAGCCGGTGGCAACAGCTCCGAGTCGCAGCCCGCGCCTGGCAGCACCACCACCTCTGCCACGCCCAGCCCGACTGACTCGCCCGACACGCCCGACTCGTCCGACTCACCCGACTCGCCGGACCGGGGGGCCAACAACACCCAGACGCCCCCGCCTTCCTCCGGCGGTGGACAGGGCTCCGTCAACGGTGGCTCTGCCAACGTCGGCTCCAAGGTCGGTGCCGCTTGGCCGAACGGTGACTTCACTGGGCCCGACCAGCCTGGCTGGATCGGCAACTTTGTCGGCTCCAAGGTCTCGTGGTACTACAGCTGGTCGCCTCACAACTGCAAGCAGAACGACGACCTCGGCTTAGAGTTTGTCCCCATGCTCTGGGGTCTCAAGCAGGTGTCCGACTGGCACGCCGCAGCCGACTCGTGGCCGTCGTCGGTGAAGAATGCCCTCTTCATCAACGAGCCCAACCAGCACGACCAGGCCGGTATCGACATCTACGGCGCTCTTCCCATCTGGATCAACGACTTCCTGCCCAAGAGTCGTGCTCGCGGTCTCCGCATCGGTTCGGCCGCCCCCACCTCGGCGCCTGACGGTGTCGAGTGGGTCGTCAACTTCTACAAGTACTGCATGGAGCAGAACGGAAACGACGACGCCAAGTGCAAGGCCGACTTTGCCCCCGTCCACTACTATGACGTCGACGTCACCGCCTTCCAGAACTACCTCGTTAACTTCCACGCCCAGGTCGGTGTCGACCTCTGGGTTACCGAGTACGCGTGCCAGAACTTCAACGGCGGCGCCCAGTGCAACGACGCGCAGACCTGGGACTTCCACCAGAAGATGTCTGCCTACATGGACGGCCAGGACTGGATCGAGCGCTACTCGCCCTTCGGCATGATGCGCGAAATGCAGGGCGTCGAGCAGAACAACGCCCTCATGGACCCCAACGGCCAGGTTACCGATCTCGGCAAGTTTTACGCCGACAGCGCGTAGGAGGCTCGGACGCTTCGCGTTGTCGGGCATCCGTATAGATTGATACCCACCATCACGAACCATTCCAGAGACGGACCCTCACGCCCGCCACATCTATCCACCTGGCCCAAAAGCCTCCCGTAGCTCGTCTCGCCTCTTTCTATCGTTGCCCGGTTTGTTTATCGCCAGTTCACCGGCGCTGGCCGTCGATGCACTTTGATGACATGGTTGTGTGCTTCATGGGAGAGAAGCACTGGTTGTGCGGCACTGGATCCGAGGACGAGGGGATGAATGTTGCAAGGGCAGCGCCTGGATACTGCCTGCGTATGTGGCGAAGGCGCTAGAGTCCCGCCAGGCTTGAGGATCCGAGCAACAGAGCAGCCACTGTTGATGACGGTCGACCTCCACCACGGGCGAACGTGTGACCCTCCAGATCACGTGACTCGAACCTCTCGCCCCTCAGACAGGCGTTCAGCTCACACTCAATCGACCCTCGCACCTTTCTCATCATTCAGCATTCATCCATCCACCATCCACAACCTCCCTTCTGCATAGCTTTCTTCCAAGAGCGACCAGGTCGATCCAACGAGTCAACTTGTGTCCTTGAGCGCTACACTTCCGCAAACTCAAGCCAGACAACCTCAGAAGCCACCCGTGATCACCAACCACCCGGCAAGGCAACGCCTACGCATCTTGCACCCACCTCATCCCACACGTCGTGCGCAGATCTCACACGACACACACGCGGTTTCCGACATCTCCCATCGACATCTCCTTACCGCGCGTGCACTCAAGACGGCACCAGCACTGCCGCAGGCCTCGCCACCCTTCTTTGCCACCCACTGCGCCCCACACGCCATGGATCTCGACGCGCCATACGACGACGACGTGATCGTCACGGACGCGGACGGCGATGAGCCAATGGACGAGGGTATGTCCATAAGCGTGACGAACACGCCTGCTATCGCGCCCGCGCCCGACGTCCACGTCGACGAGGATGTGGCGTTCGACGGCGAGGGCGATGACGGCACCGAGGCGGCCGTCGAGGAGGGAGACGGGATGGAGGAGGAAGGAGTGTACGAGGAGTACGACATGGAGGGGGAGGGGGAGGGAGAGGAGGAGGGAGAAGGGGAGGGAGAAGGGGAGGGGGAGGGAATAGAGGAGACGGCCGGCGACGAAGAGGCCGAGTATGACGAGGCTGCAGAGGAGGGGCGGGAAGAGGCGGAGGCAGTCGACGAGGCACCCGAGCCTCTGCCAGAAGCTGAGGCTGCCGAGCCCACCGCCACCGCCGCCACCGCCTCCGACGTCCACAACACCGTGGGCGAGCCAGACATCAAGACAACGGGCGACCATGAAGACCCTGCTGTTGCCGACACGGACGGCGTCGAGGCAGCCGGCGACGAGGAGCACGAGCCCGAGCTCGAGCCTCTCGCCCCGATTCTCCTGCACACGAGCGGCGGCACGCGCGCGCTCTTCACGCCACCCGAGCACGAGGCGGGCGGCGAGCAGGTGAACGTGCCCGTCCTCCTGGCCGGGCGCGACGACCTGGCCGACGAGGGCCTGAATGTGCTCTGGGAGCATGTGCGCCGCGAGCTCGTCAAGGAGGGCGTCGAGCTCAACAATGAGATGGTCGTGACCGAGAAGACGATGGACTTGCGCATGGGCGAGGTGAGTGCTTCCGCGCGCCGTTGGGTAAAGGGATAGTGCTGACTCCAGGACGACATCCACCTTGCGAACATCACTCTCCTCGACATCCTTGCGATGCACGAGGGCTGTGGGCTCCCGACGCCCGTGCAACTGTTCGTGACGGACGAGCCACACCGCTTCATCACGCGCTTCGAGGCTATCCGCCGCGAGATTGAGGCTGCCGAGGAGCGCGAGCGCAGCGAAGAGGGCCCCGAGGAGTGGGGCGAGGAGTGGGAGGGAGAGGAGGGGGAGGAGGGGGAGGAGGCCGACGCTGGTGAACATGGCGAGGGTCATGACGCCGAGGAGCAGTACGACGAGGGCGTCGAGGAGCCCGCTCCGAAAGTCGACGCGCCTGTCGCTGAGCCTGCCCTTGAGGAAGGCGAGGCCGAGGGCGAGCCCGCAGAGGGCGACGTTACTGTCGACGACGAGTTTGTGCAAGACGACGGCGACGTCACCGTCGAGCCTACCCAGGCAGAGGGCAACGACGTGCAAGCCCTCGAGGAGGGCGCCGAGGCCGAAGGCGAGGGCGAGTACTACGTCGAGGAGTACGCCGAGGGTGAGGGCGATGATCAACACTACGCCGAGGGCGATGGTGACGAGCAACCCGAACCCGCCGAGGCCGAAGCCGACGTGCCGGGGCCGGAGCCAGAGGCCGAAGCTGTCACCGACACCCGCAGCGCAGGCGCAGAGGACGCCGACCTAGCCGCGCCGACCGAGGTCGTGGACGCCAAAGAACAGGCTGAGGATGCCGGTGCTGCCGAGCCCGTCGACGACCTCGCCGTCGCCGACACCGAGGAGCAGGCGGAGCCTGTCGACACCGTCGAGGGGACAGATGCCGACGAGTATGACGACGGGGACGAGTACGGTGTCGACCACATTGGTGATGCTGCGCTCGCCGCGTCGGCCGAGGAGCCCGTTGACGGAGGTGAGCAGTTCACATGGGCCGAGCCGACATCAGATGACAGCCTGGCGCCAACCCTCGAGGAGGACGAAGAAGACGAGCTCGCCGGCGACGATGAGCAGCAAGACGAGTCAACCCTCGCTGAAGACGTGCAAGCAGAGCATGCGGAAGATGAGCACGAGCACGCCGATGGGCACGAAGCGCTCGCTGAAAACGGCGACGAGTACGAGGAAGACGAGCTCGACGCCGACGAGCAGTACGAAGAGGAGGGTGAAGAAGGGGACGAGCATTATGACGAAGAGGGCGAGGAGTACGAGGAGTACGACAACGACGAGGAAGAGGAGTTTGAAGCGGGCGAGGAAGATGAGCTCGCAGAGGATGGCGAGGAGCCGGCCAACGGCAACTCGTCGCCGCGGAAACGCCCCCTCTCTGATGTTGAGGAGGGCGAGGAAGTGGCGGCCAAGAAGTCGCGGGTGGATGGTGAGTGCTGCTTCGGCGTCCCCGGACAACAGCTGACAACAGCGTAATGCGTCAAACCGACTAGCGCGTCCGCGCGCTGCGTCCCGCCCTGCGCCTTGCGCGACTCGTCTCGGCGTCTGCTTCTGCGTGGCCCAGCAGCGCATCCCACACCCACGCTTTAAACATCCCCACACTTCCCACCCTCACCACCACCAACCGTCCACGACATTGCACGACATTACGACAGCGCATCCTCAACTCCCCGCGCGTGTTACACACCCGCGAACGCGCGGCTGCGGCCGCACCTGATACTAACCCCAGCGACCAGGTAAGTCCAACATCCACCCCCTCTCGAGCGGCATCTGCCCTCTACCCTCGTCTGGCCTCGGCCACCCAAAACGAGTCGCCTCATGGCTCGATCTGTCTAGTACCCTGCACGGTATACCCGCGCGATGTTAGAGTATGTCTAGTGCAGAGTTGGAGGAGCCATGAATGAGGTGAGGTATACTGACGAACGCGCCCACTCTGACTGTGGCGCATCCCATGTCCACACACTATGATACATTGAACAATACTTCCACCTCTACGCCTTGGCGGCGGCCTTGCGCGCCGCCGCGCTCTTCTCGGACGCGAGGCGGATCGCCCAGGTAAGCTCGTACGTCTTGGCGGCGTCGTCAAACGAGCTGAGGATATGGCTGTCGGGCTTGCCCTCGACGCTGTCGATGAACGCGCTCATCTCCGAGAAGAACGGGTCGTCGTCGGTAAACTGGTGCCGCTCGTTGTGGTCGTCCCCCGGCCGGCGCACGAGCAGCTGTGGCGCATTGTACGGGTCGATCAGGCGCATGTGGTACCCGTCCGCCCAGACCTCGAGCTCGCAGTCGTACAGCGTGCCCTGCAGCGCGACGGTGTGCGTAAAGCTGCCCACGGCGCCGTTGGCGTACTTCCACACGGCGGCGGTGATGCGCGGGATGCGCTGGTCCTCGGGGATCGCGGCCTCGTCGATCGGGATCGCCGAGAGCTTGCCCGGCGCCTCGTCGAACTCGACCGAGTGCGCCACGACCGAGGCAATGTCGACGTCGCCGCCAAAGTAGCGCGACAGGTCGCAGAAGTGCGTGCCCTGCTCGATGACGGGGCCCATGTCCTTGGACTTGTCCCACCACGCGGGCTTGTCGATCGACTGGTACGCCGCGGACTGTGGTCAGCGGGGCCTAGCGAAGCGAGGGCTGCCCGGCGAGGGAAGCCGTCTAGCTGATCTGCCCCGGCGGTGTCCTACACCTCCCCCGACTCACGTAGCGCGCGTTCGTCGCCATGACGGTCAGGTTGTTGTCGTGGATGATCTGCTTCATCTTCTGCACGCAGCGCAGGTAGCGGAGCATGTACCCGACGCTCACGATGTTCTTGTTCCTGACGAGCTCGGCCGCGACGCGCTTGACCTCGTCGATGGGCGCGGTCGACACGGGCTTCTCGATAAAGTACCCGACGGCGGGGAAGTGCCTGATCAGATCGAGCTCGAGGGTGCGGCCCTCGGCCACGCCGCCGCGGAACGCCGGCGGCGTGCCCACGATGATGGCGCTGGCGTCAGTCCTGCTGGCCTGCTAGGGGGACGCACCGCGGATCGGGCCCGCCGCTCGCCTTGAGCGCCTTGGCATACTCGCCGATGTTCGGGTACACCTTCGTGTCCTCGTACGCCGACTTGACAAAGCTGTCGCACTTGTTCTGCAGGACGCCGTGGGCGCGCGGGGCGTCGGGGTCGATCAGCGCCTTGACCTTGAGGCGCGGGCCGAGCTTGTGCTCGATGCGGAACGAGTGGTTCCACGGCCCGGCCTGCGAGCCGAACATGATGTTCTGGGGTGAGCGGGGCGCAGGCCGCTACTCACGCCCGCGCCGACCATGACGATCGGAAAGTCGTCGCCGGGGGCGGGCTGGGGTGCACTGTTGTCAGCTCACCCGCCAAGGGGGAGGGGAGGGTCTGGAGCGTCGCATTGCGGTGCCGTTTCGCAGGCTGGCGATCTGGCGATCGTGCAGACGGGGCAGGAGGGGCGCAAGGTTGCACCGGAATGGAGTACACCACACCCGAGCTCACCAGCTCAGCCACTCGGCAGCTCGCTCAGCCCGGCCCCTCAGTCTAGCTCCGGCATCCCGCTCCGCCTTCAGCAGCGGCCACCTCCCCAGCCTCGCCGACTCACGTGTCCATGCGCACAGGCGTGTCGACATTGATGCCCGAGTGCGGCGCCTCCTCGTTCCCGCCGTCCTGCGCCGCAAGCGACGGGTTAACCGGCGCGGGCGGGGTCGTCGCGATGCCGCGCGCGAGCGGCCGCGACGGAAGGCGGAGGTGGGGCGCGAACGCGCGTGCGAGGGGGCGGGTGCGGAACATGGTGGGTGAGTGGGGAAGACAGGCATTGCTCGTGTATATAATGACGCGCCTGCGTGGACGAGCTACGCTCCAGGTCCCCAGGTCCCCTGGACCTGGCGATCATGCGGGGGGGGGCATACGTCACAGCCTGCATCTGGCCCTTTCCGTAGCGCGTGCATCATCGACAGGGTGGGGTGGAGCGCGCACGCGAGCAGGGCTGGACTGGGTGCTGCGCAGTGTCGCAGACCAGTTGGGGTGGTGTGGGCATGTTGGCGTCGGAGTCGACCGAGGCGTGCCCGAGTGTCCGGTGCCGCCGGCAATGGCACGTGTCGGCCCTTGCCCTGTTTATCTGTTCATCTTCTGGAACAACAATACATTGCACATCTCGGTGCACACGGCATGCGGTATGCAGCACACAGGCCGCTCCAGATCTTGATCCAGCGCTGAGACTGGCGCCGTGACGCGTCGCGCGTCGGGCTGTGCCTTCGGAGTCCGACGTGGAATGCGGCGGCGCGCGCCACATGCCAGACCCCCATTATTAATATCGTTAGTGCATGTGCTGCCGAAAGTCATTACGACCACGGCACGCTGAGTCGGTGGAGCGATCCAAGAGGTGAGCATAATGCCTACAACAGATTAAGCGAACAAACTACGCCTCAGCGGCCCCGCCGCCGCCATGTGTATCTCCTCCCGGCCCCGCGCCCTGCCCCCCCGGCGTCGCCGTGACCCCGCTCCCCGGCGAGCTCGGCGCACTCTCCCGCAAGCGCTTGCGCTCGCGCGCCTCGACAAGCTTCGCCTCCATGTCCTGCTGGTGCACCGGCTTGGGGAGGATCGCGTCGGCCCCGGCAGAGCGATACTCGTGCTGGTCCTCCTCGAGCGCGTTGCCCGTACACCCGACGACGAAGAGCTGGCTCCCGCGGGCACGGAGGACGCGCACGGCCTCAACGCCGGACATGAGCGGCATCTGGTTGTCGAGGAACACGACGTCAAAGTTGTTCGTGGCGATGGCCTCGAGCGCGCTCTGCCCGTTCTCGGCGTTGCTCACGTCCGCGCCGAGGCGCTGGAGCATGCGCGTCATGAGACGGCGCGTGAGCGTGTCGTCGTCGACGACGAGGACGCTCAGCCCGTCGCCTAGGCGCTGCCGCTGCCGGCGGGGTGGGGGCGTGCGGGGAGGTGTGCGCGGCGCGAGCGGTACGGGCGCCGCGAGAGGCTGCGGCGGGGGGCGGGGTGGGGTCGCCCCTGGCGCCGGCGGAGGCGCCGTAGACGTCGGCGATATCACGGTTGTGATTGGGGTGAAGTCCGCCGCCACCGTGCCGTTGGGTGCCTCGCTGCCGTTGGGTGGCGGCGGACACGTCGAGTCCAGAGCCCTCTGCTGGTCCCAGACCTGCACTGAGGCGTACGTGCTAACGCTGGCGCTGCTCCCAGCGCGTGACCGCGCGCGCGGGTGCTCGGCCTCGCTCTCCGACGTGACACTCGCGCTGATCATCTCGGGAAGGGAGGACAGGCGAGCGCGTTGGAGCGATCGCCTCGGCTCTGACGCGCTTGTGCGGCGCTCGTGTACCACGTCCGAGCCGGTCGATCCCCATCCCCGCTTCGGCGTGGAGGACGGGCGGTCGCAGCCCCCGAAGAGCGAAGGTGAGGTTGGCTCAGTGTGCGGCGCGTCAAGGAGCGGGTACTGCAGCTCGAACCAGAAGGTGCTGCCGACGCCGAGCTTTGAGTCGACGCCGAGGCGCCCGCCGCTGATCTTGATGAGCTGCATCACGAGCGCGAGGCCCAGGCCCGACCCCTTGCCGCCCTGCCGCCGGCCGATTTCGGTCTGAACATAAGGCGAGAAGAGTCTGTTGTCGACCAAGTCGGCCGGGCGCAGTCCGGGCCCGGAGTCGTGTACCTCGACGCGGACGATCGCGAAGCGTTTCTCGCGTGAGCGCCGCGACCCGCTTGAGGGCGGGACGAGCGAGCTGCGCTTTTCGTTCAACCCGAGCTCGACGTCGTCGCGATCCTTGTCCGACACGGCGGTGGTGCCGGTCCCAAAGGTGCCATCGCTCGGCGCGCCCTCGTCGGTGACCGGGATGCCCTCGTCCTCGGAGGGCGCGAGCAGGCGGGTCACAACGGTGACGCTGCCCACGCGCGTAAACTTGAGCGCGTTGGAGACGATGTTGCTCAGCATCTGCCGGAGGCGCATCTCGTCGCCCACCAGCAGGCCAAGACTGTCGATGCGTGGGTCGAGCACCATGCTGAACTCGACGTGGGTTGCATCCGCCTGGCCACGGTGCGAGAGGGCCACAACCTGTACCGACTTGTGGAAGTCGAACGGCTTGCGCGCCTGCGTGAGTTTTCCGGATTCCATGCGGTTGAACGACAGCACGTCGTTTAAGACCTGCAGTCAGCGTCTTGTCCGCACGAATCGCGTCACCACGAGCACTCACCTTCTCCATCATCCCCAGACTCGACGTCAACCCGTGCACCATCACGCCCTGGTCTTCGTCCAAGGTCTTGAACACGCCCTCGCCCTCGAGATTCTGTACGGCGAGCATAGCCGTGTTGAGCGGCACGCGCACCTCGTGGAAGATGTACGAGACAAACTGCTTCTTGCTGTGCTCGGCGCGGCGCTCCATCGTCTGCGCAGTCTGCAGCTCGGTGTACTGTGTGCGCAGCTGCTGGCGCAGCAGGAAGATCTGCCGGTCCGCGCGCTCGCGCCAGTACACCCACATGCTGATGTAAATGTGGTAGAGGACGAGGCACACGGGCTGTCGCACCCACGGCTGCTGTCGGTTCCAGCCAGGTACGAAGAAGATCATCGTCATGATCATGTAGATGGCGGCCATCATGACGCACAGCACTCGCTGGCCCCACAGGCCGATCATCGCGATGGTCGGCAAGCCGAAGAGCAGCCCGAACATGTACAAGAACATGCGATTGCCGCAGTTGTTCTGAGGCGATCGCTCGCCAAACTTGTAACCGCACCGGTACTGATGTCAGAGTGGGGGAGGTGTGAGGCATGACGACGACCGGCACTTGCCGAGGAGTGAAGGGCCGAAGTGGCTGGCACGTACCATTTCAATGCTCTGCAGGTAGCCTGTCGACCAGGTCGCACAGAGGACAAAGGGCTGGTACAGCCATTGGAAGCGCCGCGGGCCATTGAACCCTACCATGAATGGGATCGGGATGGTGAAGAAGCCGACGATGCCGATGTACGCATAGTAGTGGTAGGCCTCGTGCTTCTCTTGCAGCACCGCAAAGAGAATGTACTGGACAACGAGGAAGCAGGCCGCCAGCATTGCGCTGCTCTTCTCGGCAATCCAGCGCTACCGTCAGCTCCGTTCTTTGTTAGGCTCACCTCGCGAGTAAACTGCCGCTCCATGCGGGCGTCGGGGAAGCGGCTATCAGCGTAGTGGAAGAGCGGGACGATGATGGTGTCGCGGAGCCACGACGAGACGCGGCCCGTCGTCGTGCGCGTGCTCGCGACGCTCGCCGTCTCTGGCACGCTCTCTCTTTCGATGGTGCTGTCGACGCTGAGCCGCCGGATCGGTCCAAAGGACCCGTCAATAACGACGGCATGCACGCTTGGCGCCTCGCCGCTCTCCTCCTCCTCCTCCTCTCTCCGGGGACAGCGGTACTCTGCGTCGTCGGCGAGCATCCACCCGCCGCGCTTCCGCTGGCTCCCAAACTGCGTGCTCGTGCTGTGCGTCCGTGCGAGGTTGGAGCGGCTCGAGATGCTCCCCGACGACGACGACGTGCTGCCGTTCATCGGCGACGAGAGCATCCCGAGGTCGGGGTGCTGTGGTGGGGCGAGGTGGCTCGCAAACGTCGAGAGGGCGGAGCGCACGCCGAGCCGGCGGGGTTTCTTGATGCGCGCGCGCTTGCGCGCCGCCGCGGGGCCGCCGACGCCCGCCGCCACGCCCCCCGGCATGCCGGCGGCGGCGACGCCGCTGAGCTCGTACGAGGGCATGGGCGGGCGGGGCCTTTGGCGAGGGGGCGGCGCGGTGGGTGCGGGCCGCGGGTGGGAATGTGGGGGCGAGGAACGGTGTCGGACGTGTGCGATGGGCAAGGTGAGGGAAGGTGTGGGTGGCGGGGCCGGGCCGTCGGACGAGTGGAGGTCCTAGTTGCGCATCGGGCGATGTGGTGGTGGGGCGCTTGGTGGTCGGACACGGGAGAGGAGAATGGGGTGCACCGACAAGAGACGACGAGCAAGAGATGATAGAAGGAATGGTGAGTGATGATTGATGGCAGTTGGTCCTGCTCTGTGGCTGAAGGAGTGGATGTCGGCCTGGTAGAATGGGGTGGGCCCAGGACCTGTGGATGCATGCCAAGGCCAGGCCCAGAGAGAGAGTGTACAGAGAGTTGTGCAGTGGTGTCAGGTAGTGCAGAGCCAGGCCAGGCAGGAGAAGAGAGGGAGGAAAGGCCGTTAGAGGGGAGGAATGCCTCCGCATTGTCCGAGCATGGTCCCGATGGAGCAGATCCTGGCCAGAGGCTAGAGCTGGCTGCGGCGGCACAACTTTGAGTGTTGCTGCGCCGGATCAACAATCTCCCATCCGAACAGGTGTTTGGCTTTATTACTGGCCTGGCTGGCTGGCTGGCCTGGTGATGCCGTACCTGATCTCCTCTGCAACTGCAACTCTCCTCTCCCGTCCCGCCCTCCTCTCCTCTCCTGCACCCGTCAGCCTCACCTGACAATCTGCCAGATCAATTCTGCGGCCCCTCTCCGCCCCTGCACCCCCCCGCGCAAACGTCAGCGGCACAGCCATGACGCCCAACTACGCGTGCACAACGATGATCTGTTGGTCGAGAGCACAGGGCGGCGCCAGTGAAAAAATCGCGCCCTGCAAAGGCAGCAGATAGGTGCTCGGCGATATCCTGAGACAGTGAATGTTCGGCTTGGCCGGAGGCTGCGTGAGGGCGTGATGGTCTCACGCCATTTTACCCGGACCCTGGCCGGGGCCCGCCCGCCATGTCTCGGCGTGGTGAAGGCGGGCCCGGCACTATGCTCCGCAGAACCTCCGTGTCGGCGTGTCGGCTGGCTCAAGTTCGCCGCGTACGGACGCAAGCAATGCTTCGCCGTGTACATGTCCCGCGCTCGACAGCTTGTACTGCTCACGCACACGCGCTGCCAATGCAACATGCATGCATCCATGCCCAAAAAGAGAACTACAGAGCAACATCCACTCAACATACACTACACACCCATGACGGCCGTGCACCCGGCCCAGAGCAGGTCGAGCATCTGCCGACCGCTGTCGCTCAGCCCAGTTCCGCGCCACTCCTCGTAGCCGGTCGGTCCCCACGCGCTCTCGCCCTTGCACAGGCCGAGGCGGTCCAGGCCCTCGAGTACGAACTCGACGCCGCTCGACTGGTTGTGGCACACCGCGATGACGGTTGGGAACGAGCGTCCGCTCATGACCGACGAGTCATTGTCCGCAAGCGAGGGCGAGCGGCTCGGCTCCTCGTCAATGCGCCCGTCCAGAGGAGGCGTGTGGATACCGGCTGGCTTGCCCGTGCGCAGCTGCTCGGTCCAGGCCTCGAGTGGGATGACAGGGACCTCGGGCTCGGCGCGCAGGTCCTCGGTGTCGACTACCTTCGCGACTACGCGGTACCCTCGGAACGGCAGCGGCTGGAGGTTGCGCGACGCTCTCGATGAGGAGCGCGACGGATCCCTGTCGTCGTCGGTCGGCGGCGTCGCTGTCGGCGGGTGTACTGGGACGTGCTTCAGCCCACTGGACGTGTGGTCAGCACGGCTGCCCCGCGGCCGCAGCAGCTTGGGCAGTCGCGCGAGCGACGAAGACATTGTGTTGCCACCCTCCCACACCTCGTGGTGCGGCGCCTCCGTTATCTTGAAGAGCGTCGACGAACCCTGTCTTTTGGGGCTGTCGATGTAGTTGGACGAGCCGGACGAGTTGAACGGCGTGAACCATACGAGGAGCGCCTGGCGCGGGCCATCGACGAAGAAGGGGTTGATGAACGCCTTGGTGGCCGCGGTGTGAGGCAGCGCTGGTGCGCTCTTGTCCGACAAGATGGGCAGGACCATGGCCAGCGCGTCCTCGGGCACAACCTCCCACGCCTTGCCCTCCTTCCACGGGAGGCCACCGTTCTGCTCATCCTCGATGCCAAGGCCCAGGGACCCGAACAGCTCGTCCGGCTGCTCCTCGTCGGCGCTCTCGCTGGTGTACTTGCTCGAGTGCTGCGACGACGCCGACGCCGAGTCGCTCCGGTCCGAGTTCTGGTGGGGCAGCGTGCGGTGTATAGGCGCCGAGGTCTTGAGGCTGCCGCTATTGCCGTTGGGCCAGAACTTGCGGCTGCTCTCCTTGCTCTCCTCGAGGATGTTGGTCGCCTTGAATAACCCGCGCTTGAGCACACCCGAGAAGCCCTTGTCCTTCTTCTTGTCCTCATCCGTGTCCTTCCTGCCCTTGCTCCGCTTCTCTTTGCCACCACTGTTCTCGCCCTTGGGAGGGGAGAGGGACGGCAGCGACTTGTTGGAGGTGCTGGACGTGTTCGAGTTCTGCTGGCGCATGGCCGGAGCTCGAGGTGGCTGGATGGGCTGGATGGGCTGGGCCTGTGCGGTGGCGGTGGCGCCCGAGTCCTGACTGCCTGTGCGCCTGCGCTCCTCGCCCTCAAGCAAAGAGTCCGTAACGCTTTGGCGGTTGCGAGCCGCAGCAACGAAGCGGCGCGAGAAGCGGCTGTTCCTCGAGAGTTCGCGGTGCACTGGGATGGGAAGTTTGACGCCTCCGTTCTCGGTGTGGATCGACTTGGAGACCAGGGCGTACGCGCTGCACGGCGACAGGACGATGGGTTGTGGGGCGTTCCCTGGTGGCTTGTCGA